>MU718582.1:0-14065 GCA_026770625.1 Nicotiana glauca
AACTTATCGAGTTAGCCAACCAGGGCAAGACGAGACGTTTTTGGGTAGAAGACGGCCTATTGCTTACCACGGGTCAACGGGTCTACGTGCCTAAGTTTGGAGACATTAGAAGGCGGATCATAAGGGAGAGTCATGATACAATGTGGGCTGGTCATCCAGGCCAACGTCGCACCAGGGCCTTGGTTGAGTCAGTCTACTATTGNTCTTATGTCAGCAGGACAAGGTTGAGCAACAATAGCCCGGCGGACTTTTGGAGCCACTACCAGTTGCAGAGCATCCATGGGAAAGCGTGACTATGGACTTTATCACTTGCCTACCTAAGTCCGACGGTTATGGTACTATTATGGTGGTCGTGGATAGATTTTCCAAATATGCCACCTTCATGCCCGCCTCACCAGGTTGCACAGCCAAGGAAGCCGCCAAGATATTCTTTAAGAACGTGGTGAAGTATTGGGGCTTACCAAGGCATATAATCAGTGATCGAGACCCCCGCTTTACTGGAAACTTTTGGAGAGAGTTGTTCGATATACTTGTCATGGAGCTACACTTTTCTACTTGTTTCCACCACAGACGGATGGACAAACAGAACGAGTCAATGCCTTACTAGAATGCTACTTGAGGCATTATGTAAGTGCGCACCAGAAAGATTGGGCAAGGCTCCTAGACATCGCCCAATTCTCTTATAACTTGCAGCGGAGTGAGTCCACGAGGCGGACACCATTCGAGCTAGCCACAGGCCAACAACCACAAACTCCACATTTAATACCAGCTGCATTCGAGGGAAAGAGTTTGGGGGCTTATCATATGGCCAAAGGATGGGAGGAGCAGCTTGACACTGCTAAGTCTTACTTGTATAAGGTAGCTAAGAAGATGAAGAAGTTTGTGGATCGTAAACGGCGTCCCACGGATTATAGAGTTGGGGACATGGTCATGGTGAAGTTTAACCCAAGACAGTTCAAGACAATACGGGGCATGCATCGGAATTTGATTCACAAGTATGAAGGGCCATTTAAGATCGTCGCCAAGTTAGGAAAGATCTCATACAAGCTTGACATGCCTTCGTATCTTAAGATCTACCCTGCCTTCCATGCCAGCATGCTTAAGCCATATCATGAAGATAAGGATGATCCGAGTAGGGGCCAATCAAGTCGAGTGCCAATAACTATCACCGCCTCGCATGATAGGGAGATTGAGGCTATTATGGATTACCAAGCCAGGCAAAAACAAGGGCAAAAAGCCACTGCTATGCTCCTAGTCCATTGGAAAGGGCAATCACCGGAGGAGGCCACGTGGGAACGATATGAAGACTTGTGGCAATTCAAAGATAAGATCCGAGAGTTTATACAGCAATATTGCGCCGCGGTCGTCACAATATTAGGTGGGGGAGAGTGTGATGACTCGCCATGTCATCATGCCACATAGGCACAATTTGGCATATATTAATGCCATGCGGAAGCTTACATAAGAGGAAGGCTAGTATTTGTGAGAAGATTCTAGAGAAATATGGATATTTCCTTAGGAAGACCCTAGATCCTTATGGATTTGCTAAAAAAGTCCTTGGAATCTTCTAGGCTTGTAGAAAATTCTAGAGAAGGGACTTACTTGTAAATATTAAGGACTTGTGTAACAATAATTATTTACACACTAGCCCCTAGGTGATTAGTATAAATAGGGGGGCCATTCATTTGTAATTCATCAAGCAAAACAATCAAGTTCTCTCTAATACAAAGCTTCCTTTAACAATTCTCTTGTGTTCTTTCTTCCATTCTCTTAGCGATCTTGAGTGTAGTAAGGCTGACTTGGCATAGCAAGAACGTGAGCAAGTTGTGTAAGATCGTGAGCGAGTTATCAAGTGCCGCATGTGTACTTAGTTAATAACTAAGGACGTGACGATACATACTTAGTGGGAGAATGTACAGTAGCATCCTTGAATTCGAAGATAGATATCGCCAAAATCCAGGCCTTTGCCTAGAGTTTAGAGGAGCAAGAACGGTAATGCCAGCTTGTTCATAATTGAGATAGTGGACAAAATGAAGAGGCGATTGTTGGATTTGTTATTAATAAATAATAACAAAAGAGGTGTGAATGGAAAATGGTGGAAAAGAAATGGAGGGAAGTGAAATTTTGAATGAGTTCATTTCACTTATGCACTTTGTCCCTCATTGGTATAAGGAAAGAAAATCTTTGTGTATATATAGAGAAGCTCATTTTTAGCTCTTAAAGAGCTAAGAAGAAGGCAAGCCTCGCACCGTCGTCGTCGCTCGGCTTTGGCTTTGTCAAAGATTGATTGATTAATCTTTTTGGACAAAATTCTTTCCAAATAATTAATTAATTAAATTAATTAAAGAAAATTTAATCCGGAATAACCCATGACCCGCGACCCGGTTCGGTCCGTCCCGTTTTTCTTTCCCGTATTATTTTAAATTCGTTTTAAATTTTCTCGCAATATTTTCAACAGCCATGGTAGTTCTGAAATAGTGTCACACCTGTTAAACTCAATAAGGATTATTTAAAATTCGGAATAATTAAATTCTCTCAAGAATGATGATGCCATACAGAATAAAATAGTTGTGGAGGTGCAAGAACAGAATAACAATGAGGAGAACTTGGAAAAGTCTCAAAACAATAAAGAGCCTCCTGATGAGTGGGCAGATACAGCTAGTACAGAAGAGGAGGAAACAACAGATGAAGCGTCATCAGAGGAGGAAACTACAGATGAAGAAACTAAAGTGTTGCATCAGATTGTTGGAGGAAAGAAGAAAGATATTAATGAAGTCCAAGGCCTAACTAGTATTACTAATTTAATGGAGGGAATACCTTCTGGGGGCAAATCAAAAAGTAAAATAAAGTGGAATAGCTAGAGAATCTCCTATAACTAGGGGCCAAAAAAGGCACTCACAAATAACACTTAAAATTCCGAATCATGTTTAAGTTGCTTAAGTGGAATATAAGGTGTATGAAACTTCAACCCTCGGGGGTTGGCCTGGTGGCAATTGACTTGAGCCTTGGGGTTTGCTCCCTTTCAAGGTCTCAAGTTCAAAATCCACTGGGTGCAAACAATTTTTGAGGGTCATAGGACTGGGTAAAACCTGAATTAACCATGGTGCACTTGCGGGAAACTCCTTGCCGAGGGCCTGTGCACCCCCGGGATTAGTCGGGTCTCGAAGAGACTCGGACACCCGGTGCAAATAAAAAAAAAGGTGTATGAAATTCCAAGCTGCTATAGAAAGATTAATCTACATTGTTAAGCTTCATAAAATCTCTTTAATTGCTATATAGGAACCATTTATGCAAGAAACTAATATTGACTTTTATAAAAAAAAATACTTTGGGTATGCATGGCTATTTTGCTAACTGTAGTAATAAGATTTGGGTTTTGTGGAGTTCTAACTTGATTTTTAATATTTATGCTAATCATGCTCAAATGATTACATGTAAAGTTAGACCTTACCACTCTGACCAAGCTGCTCTCGTCTCAATTGTCTACGCTAAATCTAAGTCTGTCGGAAGAGAGGAACTTTGGGAGTATATGTGGTGACTTCAATAGCATCATTAATGTAGAAGAAAAGCTGGGAGGTGTTCCATATAGACTTGGTAAAATTCTTCCTTTCATCGAATGTCTGAATGATTGTGGTTTAATGGATATGAGATACTCAAGGCACACATTTACTCGGCGTATTAAAAAAAAGGTAGGATATCATATGGAAAAGGTTGAATAGAATCGTTGCTAATAATGAGTGGGATATATACTTCTCTAAAATATCATTTCAACACTTGACAAGATTAAGCTCTGACCATTGTACAAGTCTCATCACTGCCGAAAAGGATTATGGGAACTACATCAAATATTTTAAGTTCTTAAATTTTTGGGTGGATTGAGATGACTTCAGAGATATTGTTAAACAACAATGGGAGGCTGATATTTCGGGTAAAATCTTTTGGATTGTTCATCAGAAAATGGAGAAGACTAGTAGAGCCCTTAGTGAGTGGTCTAGAAACAAAATTGGAAATATCTTTGTTAACATTCAACTACTAGTGTAATATACTCAATTGAAAAGTAGAAAGGAAATAGAAATGGGCAACAATGGATTTTATTGATTTCTAAATGATTACAATGATAGCTCTCAATTACAACATTAGTAATTCTTAATGACAAACAGAATGTGACTCCATTGAAGATCTTCACTTGAACCTGTAATGGAAATTCACGGATTAGAAGAGGAATTAGGTTGTAGAAGAAGAGAGAAAGTAGAGTAAGAAAGTAGAGAGAGAAAGAGAGGTAATTAAGAAAATACCGGTCAAAAACTAACTCCTAATTTCAGCCCAATTGGTTATAGCAGATTGAGGCCCAATCTATTACACAAGGATTAATCTGGGCCCTTCATTTCTATCAGCTAATTTTTAATTGTGGCCGTCCGATCCACTTAGTATGTGCCAATCTAGTGTGCACTTGCCTTTCTCTATTTACCCTAATCCTTTACTTTCCTAAATCATTTCTTCATCTTCTTCGACACTCACCTCAGCCTTCTTTGACATTACAATAACCCTCCCATGAAATAGACCTTGTCCTAAAGGTCGATACTGAGCTACGAACTTAGGAAACTGGCTTCGCACGTACCCCGAATCCTCCCATGTGGCTTCCTCAGGGCTTAGATTAGCCTATTGAACTAGAACCTTAATCCCAACTCCATTATTGACCTTCACCATTTTCCTCTGAAGAATAGCAATCGGTTGGATCTGGACTCGTACATCAACATCACAAGTTGGAGGTTGCATCTGAGGGGTGATTGCTGGGCCTATTCTTCTCTTCAACTGAGAAATGTGGAACACTGGATGAATCTAAGAGCCTGGAGGAAGGTCAATCTGGTAAGTTACTGCTCCTATACGCTGTAGAACTTTATAGGGTCCATAAAATCGAGCACCCAATTTCAAGTTTTTCTGATAGCAATTGATGACTGTCTGTAAGGCTATAGTTTGAGATAAACATAGTCCCCCACTTCAAAATGTCTGTCGGTTCTTGCACGATCTGCATATAATTTCATCTGGGCCTGTGCCTGCATGAGATTCTATTTTAGATGCTGCAGCATGGTCTACCTCTAAGCAATACATGCCATAGCATGTGTATTAGTTGGGTAAGGGAGAGACCCTAGGGGAACTTGGGGAGGTGGAAACCCATAAAGGGCCTGAAAAGGTGTTGATTTCTGAGCATTGTGGTAGTTGGTGTTATACCACCACTCTCCCAGGGGAAGCCACTTAAACTACTGCTTCTGATTAGTGAACATCATGGCTCTCAAATAAGATTCCAAATACTTGTTCAGTCTCTTAGTCTGGCCATCGGTTTGTGGGTGGTAGGAAGTGGACATATATAATTTAGTTTCGAATGATTTAAACAGGCTTTGCCAAAATTGACTGGTAAAAATAGCATCTCTGTCACTTATAATGGTTGTAGGTAAACCATGCAACTTGTAAACTTCCTTCAAGAATAAGTCTGCCACATCATGTGTTGTATAAGGATGACTTAGAGCTAGGAAATGACCATACTTTGTTAACTTGTCCACCACAACTAGGATAGTATTCTTGTGATTTGAGGCTGGTAGACCTTCCATAAAATCCATGGCAATTTCTTGCCAAGGAAGGTCAGGAATAGGTAAGGGTTGCAAAAGACCAGCTTGGTGTGTGTTTTCAATTTTTACCCTTTGGCAAATATCACATTCTAAGACCTATTTGAACACATCGGTCTTCAGGTTAGGCCAATAGAATGTCATCCTAATTCTCTTGTAAGTCCCTTGTTCACCAGAATGCCCCCCCCCCCAAGGGAGATAAGTGTAAAGCCTCAAAAATCCTAACCCTTAGATCAGACCCTCTTTCCACATAAATTATGTGATCATGCCTCAAAATGCCCTGAGATAGTGAAAAATTAGGCCTGCTATTAGGTGTAGTGATAAGTTCAGCAATCAATTGTAGAGCTTGGGGATCCTGTTCATAGCTTAACTCAATCTCCTTCATCCAAGTAGGGTCTGCTGCAGTGATAACATTAAGAGTAGGGTCTTCTTCTTGTCTCCTTGACAAGGCATCAGCTACCTTGTTCTCTGCCCCTTTCTTGTATTGCACCTCATAATCCAACCCCATTAGTTTGGCCAGCCCTTTTTGTTGAAGTGCAGTAGTGACTCTTTACTCAAGTAGATATTGACTCTGATAGTTAGTTGTTATGATGAAATGGCCCCCTTGCAAGTAATGTCTCCATTTATTTACAGCTGACAAAACAGCCATATACTCCTTCTCATAAGTAGACATCCCCATGTGCCTAGGTGCCAATGCCTTACTGAAAAAAGTTATAGGTCTCCTTTGCTGCATTAGTACTGCCCCCATTCCACTAGAACATGCATCAGTTTCCACCACAAATGGTTTATTAAAATCAGCCAAGTCTAATACAGGTGCAGTAGTCATTGCCTTCTTAAGTGCTTGAAAGGCTGCTTCAGAATCAGCATCCCAATAGAACCCATTCTTTTTTAACAGATTAGTCAATGGTCTGCTAATAACTCCATAAGACTCAATAAACCTTTTGTAGTAGCATGTCAGTCCTAGGAAACCCCTTAGAGTTTTAACAGATTTTGGTGTTGGCCAATTGGCCATAGCCTCAATTATTTAGGGATCAACAGAGACCCCTTCTCCAGATATAATGTGCCCTAGGTATTCCACCTTAGGCTGACCAAAGGAACATTTGGACAGCTTAGCAAATAGTTGTTCCTTCCTCAATATACTCAACACCTTACCAAGATGAAGCACATGATCCTCCATTGATGCACTGTAGACTAAAATATCATCAAAGAAGACTAGAAAAAATTTCCTTAAATGAGCTTGGAACACATGATTCATGAGGGACTGGAATGTAGCTGTCACGACCCCAACCCCGGTCGTGATGGCGCCCAACACACTGCTAGGCAAGCCCGACCAATTCAATAACCATAACCATTTTTATACAGTTCATGAATTAATTAACATGGATAAATTACTAAGTCATAATACTGAATATCAGAAATAAAGTTAAAACATGTGGAATCCCAAGTAATAAAATAACTACACAGCCTGAAGAATCCGGTGTCACAAGTCTGAGCCTCTAATACATAAGTATCAGCCTACTACATATCGTTATCTAGAAATACGAAAATAAAGCAATAAGATAGAAGGAAGATCAGGACTGCGGACGTCAAATGCAGCTACCTTTATATTCTCGGATAAGCTGCTAGGCAGAGAAATCCTCACATAGCCTCAGGTGTACCTGGATCTGCACACAAGGTGCAGAGAGTAATGTGAGTACTCCGACCCAGTGAGTAATAAACATAAATAAAGGCTGAGAATAAGAAATCCTGAAGAGGCACAAAGTAATTCTATAAATATAGCAACTTGAACCCAGTAGTATAAAATCAGTAAATCAATGAAAACAATTATGGAAATACCACAACAGATAAATAAGTAAATAACAATCAAATATGCAATGCACACATAGACCGGTACTCTCCAGTACCCGCTGTGGCATGCAGACCGCTCCATTTATTTATCGTCGATGGCGCTCACTGGGGTTGTGCAGACTCCGGGAGGGCCCCCTTACGGCCCAAGCACAATATCAAGCCATCTCGTGCCATCCATTAGTCCCTAAGCCCCATATCAAAATCAATATAATACTGCTCAGTCATTTTCACATCTGAGGCTCCATGGCCGCATCTGTGGCTCCCGCTTTTGCGGTTAATGCACCGCTTCTGCAGTTGAATATGTGCTCCTGTGACTTCTGCTTTTGTGGAAAAAATCTTGCATCTGCGAATCCCCCCTTAACCGCTCAACTTCTGCATCTACGGTCCTCATGTCGCATATGCGACTCCGTAAATGCGGGAACTAACCCGCACCTGCGGTCCCTACCACTTCTGCGGCTCTCTTCTCGCTTCTGCGGCACCTCTTCTGCGATCCCAATTCCGCAGAAGCGAAAATACCAGAAGCAGCTGCAATTTTCTTAAGTTCTCAAACCAAAACTTCCCGTTAACCATCCAAAATCACCCTGAGGCCCCCGGGACCTCAACCAACAGCACCAACACCTCTTATAACATCATTCAAACTTGTTCCAATCATAAAAATACCTCAAACAACACTAAAACCATCACTTCTCATCGAATTCAAGCCTAAGTTCTTCAAAAACTTCCAAAACACGCATTCGATCAAAAACCCAACGAAATCACCTTCGAGTGACCTGAAATTTTACACACACATTCCAAATCACCTAACGAAGCTACAGAAACTCTCAGAATTCCATTCTGACCCTCGGATCAAAATCTTACCTATCAACCGAAATTTGCCAAAATACTAACTTCGTCAATTCAAGCCTAATTCTACATTGGACCTCCAAAATTACTTCCGATCACACTCCTAAGTCACAAATCAACCCCCGAAGCTAACCGAATCATCGAAACTCATATCCGAGCCCTTTAACACATAAGTCAATGTCCAGTTGACTTTTCCAAAACAAACCTTCCTTAAAGAGACTAAGTGCCTCATTTCCTTCTAAAACCAATCCAAATCAACTCATTCATACCCAACACTGATAATGAAGCATAAAGAAACAAAAAATGGGGGAAACGAGGCGGTAACTCACGTGATAACGGGTCGGTTCGTCACATCCTCCCCAAGTTAAACAAACACTTGTTCTCGAGCGAGTCAAGAAACATACATGAAGCCTCAAATAGGTGAGGATATCTGCTCCGCATCTCCCGCTCTGTCTCCTAGGTAGCCTCCTCTGCAGGCCGACCTCTCCATTACACTTTCACTGAAGCAACATCCTTTGACCTCAACTTCCGAACCTGATGATCCAAAATGGTTGTTGGCTCCACATCATAAGTCAAGTCACCCTCAAGCTGAACTGCACTGAAATCTAGAACATAGGACAGGTCCGCAATGTACTTTTGGAGCATAGAAACATGAAAAACTGGATGCATGCCCGACAAGCTGGGTGGCAAGGCAAGCTCATAAGCCACCTCCCCAATCCTCCTAAGTACCTCAAAAGGCCCAATGAATCGCGGAGTCAATTTCCCTTTCTTTCTGAATCTCATAAAACCCTTTATGGGTGAAACCTTCAGCAAGACCTTCTCACCAATATTATAGGATACATCTCGGACCTTCCTGTCCGTATAACTCTTCTGCCTCGACTGCGCTATACGGAGTCTCTCCTGAATCACCTTCACCTTCTCCAATGCATTCTGAACCAATTCTGTGACCAACAATCTAGCCTCCCCGGGCTCGAACCAACCAACTAGAGATCTATACCGTCTCCCATACAAGGCCTCATACGGTGCCATCAGAATGCTGGACCGATAGCTGTTGTTGTAGGAAAACTCTGCAAGCAGAAGAAACCGATCACATGACCCTCCAAAATCAATAACACAGGAGCGTAGCATATCCTCCAATATCTGAATGGTGCGCTCGGACTACCCATCCGTCTGGGGGGTGAATGGTTGTGTTCAACTGTACCTGAGAACCAAACTCTTGCTGAACAGCCTGCCAAAACTGAGAGGTGAACTGAGTGCCCCGATCTGATATGATGGAAACTGGGATACCATGCAGCCGAACAATCTCCCGAATATAAATCTCTGCCAGCCGCTCTGAAGAATAAGTAGTACAAACCGAAATGAAGTGCGCAAACTTGGTGAGCCTGTCTAAAATCACCCAAATAGCATCAAACCTCTTCAAAGTCCGTGGGAGTCCGATAACAAAATCCATAGTGATCCTCTCCCACTTCTACTCAGGAATAACCATCTACTGGTGCAAGCCACCCGGTCTCTGATGCTCATATTTCACCTGCTGACAATTAAGACACCGGGCTACATACTCCACAATATCTCTCTTCATCCTCCACCACCAATAGTGATGTCTAAGATCCTGATACATCTTCGTGGCACCCGGATAAATGGAATACCGCGAGCTACAGGCCTCCTCCAATATCAACTCCCGAAGCCCATCCACATTGGGCATGCAAATCCGGCCCTGCATCCTCAACACACCATCATCCCCACTGGTCACATACCTGGCATCATCATGCTGAACCCTATCCTTAAGGACAAGAAAATGCGGATCCTCATACTGACACTCTCTGATGCGATCATACAAGAAAGATCGAGAAACCACACAAGCCAACACCCGATTGGGCTCTGAAATATCTATTCTCACAAATCGATTGGCCAAGGCGTGAACATCAACTGCAAATGGCCTCTCCTCAAGAGGAATGTACGCTAAGCTCCCCATACTCACCGCCTTTCGGCTCAAAGCATCGGCCACTACATTGGCCTTCCCCGGGTGATACAGAATACTAATATCATAATCCTTCAGTAACTCTAGCCATCTCCGCTGCCTCAAATTAAGGTCCTTTTGCTTGAACAAATGCTGAAGGCTGCGATGATCAGTGAATACCTCACAAGATACGCCATATAAGTAATGCCTCCAAATCTTCAATGCATGAACTATAGCAGCTAATTCCAAATTATGAACGGGGTAGTTCTGCTCATGAGGCTTCAACTGACGAGAAGCATAAGCAATAACTCTACCCTCCTACATCAAAACACAACCAATCCCAACTCGAGAAGCATCGCAATATACCGTATATGAACCTGAAGCTGACGGTAAAACCAATACTGGAGCTATGGTTAAAGCTGCCTTGAGCTTCTGAAAGCTCTCCTCACACTCGTCCGACCATACAAATGAAACACCCTTCTGAGTTAACTTGGTCAAGAGAGATGAAATAGAGGAAAACCCCTGAACAAACCGACGATAATAGCCTGCCAACCCAAGGAAACTACGAATCTATGTGGCTGAGGATGGTCTAGGCCAACTCTGCACCGCCTCTATCTTCTTTGGGTCAACCTAAATCCCTTCGCTGGACACCACGTGTCCCAAGAAAGCCACTGAACCGAGCCAGAACTCACATTTGGAGAACTTTGCATAGAGCCTCTCCTCTCTTAATCTCTGCAATACAACTCGCAAATTATGCGCGTGCTCCTCCTGACTACGCGAGTATACCAGAATATCATCAATAAACACTATGATAAATGAATCCAGATAACGTCGAAATACATTGTTCATCAGATGCATGAACACCGCTGGGGAATTGTTCAGCCCGAAAGACATAACAAGAAACTCATAGTGACCATATCTAGTCCTGAAGGCAGTCTTATGAATATCTGAATCCCTGATCTTTAGCTGTTGATAACCCGAACGAAGATCAATCTTGGAAAACACCTTCGCTCCCTGAAGCTGGTCAAACAAATCATCAATGCGAGGCAGAGGATACTTGTTCTTAATTGTTACCTTGTTCAATTGCCTATAATCGATGCACATTCTCATTGTGCCATCCTTCTTCTTCACAAACAGAACTGGCGCACCCTAGGTGACACACTAGGCTGAATGAACCCCTTATCCAGGAGCTCCTGAAGCTGCTCATTTAATTCTTTCAACTCCTCTGGTGCCATACGATATGGCAGAATAGAAATGGGCTGAGTGCCCGGCACCAGGTCAATACCGAAATCAATATCTCTATCCGGCGGCATGCCCATAAGGTCTGTAGGAAATACATCGGGAAAATCCCTCACCACTGGAATAGAATCAATGCTAGGAGTCTCAGCTCCTACATCCCTCACATACACCAAATAGGAAAGGCAACCCTTCCCAACCATACGCTGGGCCTTCAAGAAAGAAATAACTCTACTAGGAACATAATCAGTCACACCACACCACTCGATTCGCAGTGCACCCGGCATAGCCAAAGTGACTATCTTAACATGATAGTCTAGAGTAGCATGACACGGAGATAACCAATCCATGCCCAAAATAACGTCAAAGTCCACCATGCTCAATAGCAATAAATCAACTCGGGTCTCCAGACCCCAATAGTCACCAAACATGACCGGTATACATGGTCTACAACAATAGTATCGCCCACCGGGTAGATATATGAACAGGTAAAGCAAGACACCCTTGGGACGTACCCAAATGATGAGCAAAATATGAAGACACATATGAATAGGTAGAACCGGGATCAAATAATATTGAGGCATCTCTGTGGCAGATTGAAACAATACCTGTAATGACAGCGTCTGAAGCAATGGCATCTGTCCTACCCGGCATAGCATAATAACGAGCCTGGACACCGCCTGATCGATCTCCACCTCTGGGATGACCCATGGCTGCCTGATCTCCACCCCTAGCTGGCTGGCTGGGTGATGAAGTGACTGGAGCAGAAGTCGAGGGCTGACCCCTCTGATGATGCTGTCTACCACGAAGGTGAGGGCACTGCCTTCTCAAGTGACCAAACTCTCCGCACTCATAACAGTTTCCCGATGCTGGGGATGGGGACTGAAAGGAACCCCTCACACCGGAGTGACTAGAAAATGTACTCGGTGTAGAAGAACCCTGAGCTGATGGTGCATGAGATGAACTCTGAGTTGGGAGAGCACTGAGTGAAGACTGGCCCTGCTGGGGCCCATGATAACCACGGCCTGAAGATCCCCCACGATACTCTGGACGGGCCGACTAGGCAGGCCTGAAAGAACGACCTCTACCCTGCTGGAACTGGCTCCTCGAAGGAGCACCACTGTAACGGCCCGATCCACAAGGCCTATTGGCGTCCCTATCCCCTTGCTCTCTACGACGAACTGACTCGATCTCACGAGCGATATCCATTACCTCCTCAAATTTAGCACCCACTACTCTCTCTCTAGTCATCAGAATACGCAGATGGTAGTTAAGGCCATCCACAAATCTCCCAATCATCTCACGGTCTGACGGAACCATCCAAATAGCATGACGGGCCAACTGTGAAAACCTCATCTCGTACTGAGTCACTGTCATATGCCCCTGTTTCAACCACTCAAACTACCTACACAGCTCCTCCCTGCGGTACTGAGAGCTGTCACACCTCCTTTTTACCGAATTTTTATCGGCTTCTACTACACCCCGGGAAGGGATATAGTAATGAAGGGAGTTTTTCCAATTTAAGGACAATCGAAACGGGATTCATTTTATTAAAGGTTCAGAGTCGCCACTTGAGAGATTTACGGTGTCCCAAGTCACCGATTTGAATCCCGAATCAAAGAAGGGTTTGACTCTATTTAACAGTCGCGAACCAGAAACCTGAGTAAGGAATTCTGTTAACCCGGAGAAGGTGTTATACATTCCCGAGTTCCGTGGTTCTAGCACGGTCACTCAACTATCGTACTTGGCTAAAATATTTGATTTTAATACATGTTATCCTATTTGTGCAATTTTAGAATTAGTTACCGCTTTTTGTTAAATTATTTTTATTTTTAGAAAGTGAACGTTGTTTAAGAACGTATTTTTGGATCACGTCACATGAAATGCACGCGGATCCTCGACACATTCTTATTCAACGTTTTCGGATTTGGATTTGGGTCGCATGAAATGCACACCCGTATTAGGAAGGTAATATTATTAAAAATCGCGCCTAAAGCAGCTAACGTGTTATATCTTTGGGGAAGGCCGCGAAATTTGCTAAACGGCCCGTCCCGAAACTCTAAGTATTTTTAATTAAGTAATTAATGAGGGCCCCGTAGTTTGTATTTGGTTTAGCGAGGATTTTCTCATTTTTATTATTAAAAGGTCAACCTAAAGCAAATTAAAATTTTCTATTCATCATTTGTCTCTAAAAGATAACTAATTTACAATTATAATTTCGGGCCTCAAATTCAAGTCTGAATTCAAACAAAAGGGAAGACCCTTTTAGCTTGAACCCGCTACCTTATTCAAACCTCAATTTTATATCATGGCGTTTTAACTTTGCAAGGGCCATGGAAATTTACTAAATGGCACGCCTCGAATTATTCCAAAGGGTTTTGATACTTCAACTAAAGCAAATTACGGATGTCTATTTTATTGGTTTTTGCTAAGTTTGAGACTAATTGTAATGAGTCCCGAATTATGGAATTGTGACTTATTTATAGAAAAGGCGTGACTTTGACCATTGTTATCAAATCATTGGTCACACCTTAACGATTCATCCCTTTAAAGATTGTTA
>MU718596.1:0-24952 GCA_026770625.1 Nicotiana glauca
CACTATTTGAACTATTATTTGAATTCATTCCATTTGAATTACTCTATTTCATGAACTCAGCTATATTTTTACTCATTGAGATTTTAACTGATATTGAACCATTGTTTGAGCTGAGCATTATTGTTTTACTGATGCCCGAGGGGCTTATGATTATTTTTGAACTGTTTGAGGCCGAGGGCCATATGTGAGGATATGTTGTGTGATGTAAGGAGGCTTTCAGGTCTCGAGTGTATTGTGAGGAGGCTTTCAGGCGTCGAATGTGTTGTGAGGAGGCTTTCAGGCCTCGAGTGTATTGTGAGGAGGCTTTCAGGCCTCGAGTGTGTTGTGAGGAGGCTTTCAGGCCTCGAGTCTATTGTGAGGAGGCTTTCAGGCCTCGAGTGTATTGTGAGAAGGCTTTCAGGCCTCATATTGATATGTACAGGCTTTCAGGCCTTATTATGATAGCGCTTGGGATGTAGGAGCCCCATCGGAGTCTGCACACCCACAGTGAGCGCAAGTGCCCATGTGTTGTGATACTGAGCCCGAGGGGCTAATACTGTTTGAGTGATGTGATGCTGAGCCCGAGGGGCTGATACTATGTTGAGCAATTGATATTGAGCCCGAGGGGTTGGTACTGATTTGAGCTGTGCCCGAGGGGCAAACTTTTTTGTATTCATCTTGCATACTTATTTACCCTTTTACCTGTTATACTGTAGTATTTGTGCCTGAGGGGCGGATTTTCTGTGCCTATCAGCACTAATTGTTTTGAATTCATTTTGTAAGTATTGAAAATATCATTTTCAAAAGAGATTTGAACTGAGCCAAGGTATTTCTAAAGATTTCACAGATTTCATTTGTTTACTCAGAAACTTGTACCCAACTTCTATACAATATATTGGTTGCTTTACGTGATTTCTTGCTGCTCAGTTATTATTTACTTCCATTACTCACTGAGTTGGAGTACTCACTTTACTCCCTGCACCTCGCATGCAGATGCAGGCATTATTCACCCGGTAGCGGGTTTGAGCTGGTTGAAGGTATTGCTATTGTAGCTGAGCAAGGTGACCATCAGTGTTCGCGGCACCGAACTTTATCTTTTGAATCCAGATTTTGTTTGTATATTATTGGCCCTGTAGCAGTGTTCAGACTTCTTTAGATGCTCGTGACTTGTGACACCCCGGTCGGGCTGTGTTGGGTTGTAAATATCGATTATTATTGTCATTTAGTTTTATTTATCTAAACATTTATGTTTAATAATTTCGAAAGGGGCGTTGTGGTTCTGTTGGCTGGCCTTGTCCTCACGAGAGGCGCCATCACGACTAGTTAAAGAATTGGGTCGTGACAAGTTGGTATTAGAGCCTAGGTTACTAGGTCTTACGAGTCATGAGCGGGTTTAGTAGAGTCTCGTGGATTGGTACAGAGACGTGTGTATTTATCCTCGAGAGGCTGCAGAACCTTTAGGAAAAACTTCACATTCTTGAATTCTTATCGTGCGTCCTTGATTCAGCTTGAAAAGAAACTCTTGAAATTCCTTCCACGCAATTGTATGCGCACGTGAGCGCTTAGTGTCAGATGTGCCTTGATGGCTCGTGATTCCCCGATCAAGGGGCGAGAGAAAATCTTCGTGAGTTTATGTTGGGCTAGTCTGGAGGACTTGAGGCCGGGTCTTTTCCTATGGCTTGAGCATCGAGGTGATGATTGTGTGAGCAAGTGTTTAGAACTAATATGTTCGGTATTGTCCCTATTAGCCGGAATGGTGGTTTGGTATTCATGTGATGAGTATGTTAGTACTGCGAGATATATTTATATGACTTGGTAGTGACGAAGAAGTCTGCAGGATAATAAATGAACTATAAGTGATTCGATTCCTATTGTGATTCGATGTGTAGCCTGAATCATGGGCGCGTGAAGAATATTTTTGTATCTTCTAGTTGGGAAGTGAAGTGAATTACACGTGGCGGTATGAGTTCAGACTCAGGAAGACTAATGATCGTGTAACGTATATGATGGTGGAAGGTATGTTGAAGTACTAAATTGAGGCGAAGCATGTGGGTCATCTCCTGCGGAGTGTTCTTAAATGGTATGATCCTTATATGTATGTTAGAAGATCTCATGTGTAATTGAAGTGTACGTGTTGAAATTCGACAATTCGGGTCGCTTAAGAGAGTGGGCTCAACTGGTGTAGAGATAGATGCGAGGAGTGTAGAGGATTACAGTACTAGATGATCTGTGTTTTCACAAACTTGTAAATGATTTGAGTTTAATATCACTATGGTCTTGTGGCATCATTAGAGTAGAAGCATTATGGGTTATTGAGCGTGTCCCGATATACGGCTTCGAGCCAAGTTGGGGAGGTTGCTGTTGATTAGCTGATCACACGGTCGTGTGCTATATTGGTTTCATTTTGAGGTATGTTGGCGGATCAGTCCTGGTTGCAGAAAATGAGCCGAGGATGGCATGAGTGAAGCAAAATTTTGACAAAGGTTATATGGTGCTTCGTAGATGTGAGGAAATAATAGGATGTCTTGAGCTGTTGTTGATAAAGAATGCTTAATGTATAGAGAAGGAAGATGTTTGTTTGTATTGGAATGAGATCATATCCTGCGGTGTCAGAGTGCTAATAAAGTACGAGTGGTTCTGTTCGTTAAGCCAGGTAATTTGCAGTTTGAATAAGAGTGAATGACTCTCGAGAATGGTTTTAATGTGTTCAAGATTTTACATGAGATAATTAGGTGTTTTAAGGTTGTGTATGTGGTTAGAGATTGTGTTTTTATTGGGAAAGGTCAAGACTTATGGTATTTTATGTTGATTATGGGATCTTATGCATCGGTACCTGGAAAGTCAAGGTAACGAATTAAAATTCGTAAGAAGTTCTTCAGAGTAAAGTATTCTGGAATGTGGTATTTCTGGGCACGGTTGAGAGAGTATTCAGTGGCCTATGGGTCTTAGACAGTGTGGTCTTATGTTCGAATCTCGCGTGGTAAGCTTGGATTGAGGCATTGTGATGCTACAGCGAGGGAGGTATATCAAGTTGATGTTGAATCGGAAGGTAAATTAGATAGATGGAATAACTTGATAGTAGACCGAATCAGTATGGTAAGAATATGGTTGATTCTTCGTATGTTTTCTAGGTAATAAGCTTTTACAGGTATCGTGCAGCAAAGCTCCTGAGTTCCGATAGCTTGCTTAGCTTTGTTTGGATAGAAAGATTCAGTCCTGGTAGATTAGCTTGTGCGAATGGAATTGGGAGAGAGTTCTTGTTGGGTTTTATCATGGTTTGGAGATGGATATATTTTCTATGGGCATGCGAAGCATGGAATGTGTAATGATTCTTCTTCGAGATGGGATTGACGGAAGGTCTTGGCTAGATGAGTTACAGTTCAGTTCTGAAAAGAAGTTCATAAAATTCTTAGGCAACGGGTAGCCTCAGGTAATCAAGGAAATGGTACTGCTAAATGGAGGTGATTTGACGAGAGTACATGTCTCGGAAGAAGGGTAATGTGATTTGACTGGTGATACTTCGGTAGTATTGCGGCACTTTCTTGCTAGATCGACTGTCGATATCTGAGTTTGTTTGATGGCACAGGGGAATTTTAGAATATCTTTTGTGGAATGATTGTGTACTTGAGGTGTGATATGTATTCATATGGCGGAGTTTGGGATCAGGTATAGTGATTCGTATGCTATATGGAGTGGAGACTGAGAGTTCTCGTGTTCAGGATATGCAGTGGTTGTAGATCCTGTGTATCGGCACCGTTTAGCGGTTAATGGGAATTTGGAGGTCTGAGTGGATCTTTCCTTGCTTGGTAGGTTAGATTTTGGATATGATAATGGGGTGTAGACTGGTTGTCCCAGTGTTAGGCTTTTCTAGACTATTATGCTATGGGCCATGCCGAAAAATGCCACAAGTTGCGTGGCGAGGTGCATCAGATTATATTCTAGCAGAGTGGTTTGTATTCCAAAGACCAGCGGACGGATGGGAAAGATTGTTTTTATTCATTGGGCCTTTGTGGCGAATGTCATTGCAAAGGTTCTTACCATTGATTCAGTTCCAGTATTGAGGGACTCTTTTACGGATGCGTTGCTTGCGGTCGGGCATGTCGCCGGGCGAGATGGTAGATTTCGGTATTTATTTGGTGCCGAGCACCGTATCATACGTCTCCGGTAGGAGTTATGGTAGTGGAAGGAGCAACTTCAGGCTTCTTGGAATTAAGTTCTTTAGCAGGCCAATGTGACTACGTATCTAGCTTGAGTTAGCTCGGTTGGCCCCGAGTGTTATTGTTTAGGGATAGGTTGAATCGATCATTATTGAACTTAATAGTGATTTGGGGAGATCTATGAGTTGCTTTATATGCTGTGAGACGTTAATATTTGTTGGATATGGGCTCATGTGTCATGGTTCTATTGAGGATTCATAGAGGAAGTCGAACGGGAAGAGTAATTGAGTGTTTCTTGGTAAATGGAGTATTGGTTATGACCTATCAGGTTGCGTGTCGTATGTTATTTGTGTCACCGTGGGTGTAATGAATTTCCTTGGTTTCAGACATCAAATTGTGCGTGGCTGTTGATTTTGAGCGAAGCGACTTGAGATGTGTCAGGTGCAACAGTGTTTGGGTAGGATCACGCATTGTAGCGAGGCTACGTGGAGTTATGACCTTTCGAGGTAGATTCAGGTGTTCTATCTCTATGATGTGAGACGGGGTCTCAGCCTTGTGTTGTGATGATAGTGATGGACTTGAGTTACAACTCTTTCGTTTGAGTCATTTGTCATGATTTGAGTATGTTTAGACCGTTTCTTATTGGTGTGTGTATTATGCAAGTTTGTGGCTTAGGCCTGTATTGAGGCATCGTATCACCAAAATGGTGTGTTGGATTCGAGGTGATAGTTGGAGTCATTAATGAATACGCACAGATTTGATCTCAGCTGGTTAGAAGATTAATATCGGGGTTCAGCCCGAAAATCTGTTGTGGTATTAGTCAAAGAGAGGTGGCTTCATGAATGGTAGATCTGAGCAATGGTTGCGGTTTATCGCGTGTTTCATTTGTCGTTGGCAGTATATGAAAGTGTTGGAATGAGGCTTTAGCTAGTAAGAAGTTTTCTATCGGTATTTGGTTATGGTGGGCAACTGCTGTGAATAGAGGCTATTATTCCGAGTGCTTGAATTATGTGATATATCATATGACTTCACCTGAGGTTGCAGGTATGGGTTATTACAGCTGGTTCGGGTTTATTCCGAATGTAGACGTGAGGTTCTGATCTTGTGTATGATTTCGGAAATATGCAATGTGGTTCTACGGTTTATGGCCTAGATAAATTGTGAGTTTTCAGCTATGTTGTGTTATCGAACCTATATGGGATAGGGTGATGCAGGATTACCCCGGGTGTATGCTCGGTAAGGTTATTAGGCTATTGGTTGGCTTTTAGTAAAACTCTGGGTATGCTTGGAGAGGATGTGACGACCCGACCCATCGTCTCATGAGTTACCACTCCATTTCCCCCATCTTATGCTTCTTCATGTTTTATTATCAGTATTTGGTGTGTTAGAGTTGATTTGGATTGGTTTTGGTAGGAAATGAGACACTTGGTCTCTTTTAAGAAGGCTTAAGTTGGAAGAGTCAATCGGATGTTGACCTTTGAGTTAGAGGGCTCAGATGTGATTTCCGGTGATTCGGTTCGCTTCGGAGGTGATTTGTGACTTAGGAGCGTGACCGGAATTGATTTTGGAGGTCCGGTGTAGAATTAGGCTTGAATTGGCGAAGTTAGTATTTTGGCGAATTCCGGTTGATAGGTGAGATTTTGATCCGAGGATCAGAATGGCCGAGAGTTGTTGTAGCTTCGTTAGGTCATTTTGGATATGTGTGCAAAATTTCAGATCATTCGGAGGTGTCTTGGTCGGGTTTTTGATCGAATTCGCATTTCGAAAGTTTTAAGAAAACTTAGGCTTGAATCCAGTGTAATTCGATGATTTTGGTGTTAATTGAGGTGTTTTGATGGTTAAAGCAAGTTTGAATAATGTTTTAGGATGTGTTGGAGCCTTTGGTTGAGGTCCCGGGGGCCTCGTGGTGATTTCGGATGGCTAACGGGATGAAATTCAAGTTGAGAGAGTGGCAGATGTTTGCTGGTATCTGGTATGCTCGCTTCTGCAGAAATGGACCGCAGAAGTGGTTCTGCAGAAGCGAGGGATTGGTCGCATAAGAGGTTTAAGGCTGAATTGGGAAGTTCAGCAGAAGCAGAAGTATTTTCGCCTAAGCGAGTCCGCAGAAGCGGACACGAAGTCGCAGAAGCGATTTGGGCATAGAGGTGAGATTTCGCAAAAGCGGGAAATTATGTCATAGAAGCGGCCTTGGTGATTTAATGAAATTCCGCGTAAGCGGACAAAAACCACAGAAGCAGTCACGCGGAAGCGTGCGTGGGGACCGCAGAAGCGGAAACCCCTGAAGCCAGTAGGAGTTTATATTCATTTTTGCTCCGTGAGGGTTATGTTATTTCCACCATTTTTAAACGAGCTTGAGAGCTGTTGGATGGATTTGAAGGGGGATTTCAACTAGGTGTGATTGGAGGTAAGTCCCTTGACCTAAATACATGAAATTATGTTAGATTTAACATGAAAATGGGTTGAAATTCATCAAAAGAGGGTGAAGCTAGGGCTTGAGTTTTTGATATTTCAAATTGGAATTTGATAGGCCATTTGAGCTCGGATTTGGGAGTTCTTGGTATGTATGAACTCGTGCGAGACGAGGAATCCGGTAATGTAAATTTTGTAATTTTTCAAGAAGTGGGCCGGGGGCTCGGGTTTTGCTAGTTTCGAGATTTTTGCTATATTTCGATTGTTTTTGATTGGGCATTGTTCCCTTGGCATATTGTGATGTATTCGCTATGATTTTGGTTAGATTCGACGCGCGTGGAGGCCGATTTGAGGGGCAAAGGCATCACGAGCAAGGAATTTCACCGGTTCGAGGTGAGTAATGATTGTAAATGATATCATGAGGGTTTGAAACCCCGGATTTGCACCCATAGTGCTATATTGAGGTGACTTGCATGCCGGATAGAGAGCATGGGGTAGAGCACCATTGGGGGTTGTGACTTGGTCCGTCCCGGTTATTGATTTTACCGCGTATTTCACTATGACTTGTTGTTTTTCACTATGACTTGGGCTTATTGCCATAATTGGGGCTTATTGCCGACTGTTTGAACTCGTTGTGAGATATCATTACTGTTTTCCTCACTATTTGAACTATTATTTGAATTCATTCCATTTGAATTACACTATTTCATGAACTCAGCTATATTTTTACTCAACCTTGAGTTTTTAACTGATATTGAACCATTGTTTGAGTTGAGCATTATTGTTTTACTGATGCCCGAGGGGCTTATGATTATTTTTGGACTGATTGAGGCCGATGGCCATATGTAAGGATATGTTGAGTGATGTAAGGAGGCTTTCAGGCTTCGAGTGTATTGTGAGGAGGCTTTCAGGCCTCGAGTGTGTTGTGAGGAGGCTTTCAGGCCTCGAGTGTATTGTGAGGCGGCTTTCACGCCCCGATTGTATTGTGAGGAGGCTTTCAGGCTTCGAGTGTATTGTGAGGAGGCTTTCAGGCTTCGAGTGTATTGTGAGGAGGCTTTCAGGCTTCGAGTGTATTGTGAGGAGGCTTTCAGGCTTCGAGTGTATTGTGAGGAGGCTTTCAGGCCTCGAGCGTATTGTGAGAAGGCTTTCAGGCCTCATATTGATATGTACAGGCTTTCAGGCCTTATTATGATAGCGCTTGGGATGTAGGAGCCCCATCGGAGTCTGCACACCCACAGTGAGCACAGGTACCCATGTGTTGTGATACTGAGCCCGAGGGGCTAATACTGTTTGAGTGATGTGATGCTGAGACCGAGGGGCTGATACTATGCTGAGCAATTGATATTGAGCCCGAGGGGTTGGTACTGATTTGAGCTGTGCCCGAGGGGCGAACTTTTTTGTATTCATCTTGCATACTTATTTACCCTTTTACCTGTTATACTGTAGTATTTGTGCCTGAGGGGCGGATTTTCTATGCCTATCAGCACTAATTGTTTTGAATTCATTTTGTAAGTATTGAAAATATCATTTTCAAAAGAGATTTGAACTGAGCCAAGGTATTTCTAAAGATTTCACAGATTTCATTTGTTTACTCAGAAATTTGTACCCGACTTCTATACAATATATTGGTTGCTTTACGTGATTTCTTGCTGCTCAGTTGTTATTTACTTCCATTACTCACTGAGTTGGAGTACTTACTTTACTCCCTGCACCTCGCGTGCAGATGCAGACATTATTCACCCGGTAGTGGGTTTGAGCTGGTTGAAGGTATTGCTATTGTAGCTGAGCAAGGTGACCGTCAGCGTTCGCGGCACCGAACTTTGTCTTTTGAATCCAGATTTTGTTTGTATATTATTGGCCCTGTAGCAGTGTTCAGACTTCTTTAGATGCTCGTGACTTGTGATACCCGGTCGGGCTGTGTTGGGTTGTAAATAACGATTATTATTGTCATTTAGTTGTATTTATCTAATTATTTATGTTTAATAATTTCGAAAGGGGCGTTGTGATTGTGTTGGCTGGCCTTGTCCTCATGAGAGACGCTATCATGACTAGTTAAGGAATTGGGTCGTGACAAAACATAGCTTCGAAGATCTTGAAAATGGATGCTAAAAATGGGATAAAGAGCCTTTCATATTTTGAAGAAGAGTTCTTCAAAATTAGCTTTGAGATTGACACTTGGCCAGTTCGTATAGGTTAAAGCCTTTTCACTTTGGTCATAGGTTCGGAATACTTATACATTTTTCCTATTTATTTCACCAATATAGAATTAGATATTTCGACAAGATTGAGTTTACTTGCTATATTTGAATTTAATTTTCTAGGTTGACCTGCAATTCAAATTTACAAAAATTTATCGTCAAATTATGTATAATATATTAATTTTTTGGTAAATAAAATCTATTAATTACCACAAAAAATAATACAAAACAAAGCCAAAATGTGACAAGTTGGACATGACGCCAACTTTTACATAAAGAGGAATAACTAATCGTATCTACTCCATCACTCCTACTCAACCCAAACATACAAAATTCTACAGATAATAATTCTAAGCTTGAAGTTCCAACACTTCTTGATGTCCCATCACCTGTGCACTAAACATCTAGCATAATTACTCTGCTGAGGGTATCTGTATTTTTTAGGACATCTTGAAAATTTTATTAAGTTTTCTTGCCGGAGATAATATATATTGCATGCCAATATCATTTAATAGATTTGAGCTCTTACATTCTTACAATTTGCAAATTTCACTGCCAGTCTTGCTCTCCAGTTCACTCCATTTCACATCTTGTCATGTCAAGAATTTGGACCATGCTAACAGAATATGAACATATGAAGAATAAGTGGTAATACCTATTTAGTAAACTGTATTTGTAAACTAATTCTGGAAAAAACAGAATAACATATCAACAGAAAATGTAAACGAAACAAAAGTTAATCCGATCCTACTGAATTCACAGTGTTTCCTTAAGGAATTTAATCCCCTCCTAGTACCCAAGGTTATGGATTATTTTCTCCTATGATAGAACTAATTACACACTGGTATAATGGTACTTCAAATCCAGTGTTTCGGCGAATACAAAGTTCGGTAGTAAATCACACTTATTGTTGCTTTCTTTGAAGGTAAAATAATGCAGAAGAAAGGAGGAGAACTCAGAAAATCGTATGGAAATTCTGAGAGAATGGACTTGTATTTATAGTCAATGTTGGGCTGAAAACTGAAGAGGTGCAACTCTTTAGATTGGTTGTTTATGCAAAACGGCCATAACATAAATGGCTATTTACTCAACAATAAACCGGGAGAATTGAAGAGGGTGATTAATTTTCTGTTACAAAAACAAAAAACAAAAAAATGGAAAATGGTTGGATTTATTATTAAGTATTATTGGATTTAATATTAATATTCTGTTATTAAAATAAATATTTAATAATATTTGTGTTAATATATACTATTAACAAATAAATTTGGTCTAAAAAAATTAATCAATCACTTGATCATTTGACCAAATTCGAATCTGAATCTGAAGTCGAAGCCGAAGCGAAGCCGAGTGAGCGAGCGAGCGACGACGGCACGAGGCTTGCCTTCTTCTCAACTCTTTAAGAGCTAGAAGAAGAGAAATTGCTTATATACCCATAAAACCCTCTTCCTCTTCCAATATGGGACAATGTCCCTTCATCAAGGAGGGAATCTCAAATGAAACTCAAATATTTCATTTTCCCTCCATTTCCCATTCACCCTCTTTTAAGCATTAATATACTTAAAAAACCCAACAATCTCCCACATGAATGTGGAATGGCTATATCACTGAAATTTTCATGAAAAGTTGTGTGATTCACAAGCAAGGATTAATTGCATCTAGATAAGTAGGTTTCCCTTTAAACTTTCCGTAGTAAACTTATATCGGATATACTCAATCAATTGGTAGATCTGATATCTTTGAACCATCAAACTTTGGTGCTTATCTAGATAATCATAAGTCACACAACCAACCCTTAACCATCTTTGATTCTCATTGTTATGTTCGTTTTAGCCATAACACTGCCTGGTTTCATAAATGCGTAGAGAACTGGACTTACAAATTCTCCTTGAAGCAGCTAACACTTCACACTTATATAGGTGATTCCTAAATGTGTCATACCATAGATACACTATTTGATATACCCCGTATCAAATTTAGAAATCATTAAAAAACAGTAATGCTTTATCCTTGGTACTGAACATTGTCTCATCACGAGAATGGACCAAAATTTAGTTGACAATGTTGAATCATCATTAATGAATTTGTTTGATCTCTTTGAACCTAGATCTTGGGATTTCCAGTCTTCTAGGTAGAGTTACCGCCACAATGACTTGTTCTCGGCCATATTCCCATTTCCTTTGATGATTTCTCAACTACCTCTCTAGTTAGGCCTTTTGTAAGTGGATCCAACATATTATCACTTGACTTTACTCAATCGTGATAATTCCTCTAGAGAGTAATTGCCTAATGGTTTTATATCTTCGTCGTATATGACGAGATTTACCATTATACATAACGTTCCCAGCCCTTCCAATTGCCGCTTGACTATTGCAATATATGCATATTTGTGCTAACGGTTTGGGCCAAAATTAAATGTCTTCCAAGAAATTTCAGAACCATTTAGCTTCTTCACCGACTTTATCTAAGGCTATGAATTCAGCCTCCAATATAGAGCGGGAAATACAAATTTGTTTTGACGACTTCCAAGTTACCTCTCCTCCACCAATAACGAATGCATATCCACTTGTGAACTTAGAATCAGTTGAACTGGTGATCCAATTTGCATCACAGTATCCCTCAATCACTGCAGGATATTTACTGTAATGCAAAGCAAAGCCCTGGGTATGTTCTAAATATCCCAAAAATCGTTTCATTTCCATCCAATGAGATTGATCTGGATTGCTCGTGTATCGACTCAATTTACTTATAGCACAAGCTATATTTGGTCGTGTACAATTCATGATGTACATTAAGCATCCCAACACACAAGCATAATCCAATTGTGATATGCTTTGACCTTTGTTCTTTGCTAATGCAAGATTCATGTCAATTGGAGTCTTTGAAACTTTAAACCCTAAGTGCTTGAATTTTTCAAGTACTGTCTTAATATAATGAGATTGTGATAATGCTAGACCTTGAGGAGTCTTATGGATCTTAATTCTCAGAATTAAATCAGCAACTCCCAAGTCTTTCATATCAAACTTGCTAGTTAGCATACGTTTAATAGCATTTATGTTGGCAATGTCATTACTCATTATCAACATATCATCCACATATGAGCAAACAATGACTATGTGATTTGGAATATTTTTAATGTACACACATTTATCACATTCATTAATATTAAAACTATTTGACAACATTGTTTGGTCAAATTTTGCATGCCATTGTTTGGGTGCTTGTTTTAGTCCGTAAAGGAACTTTACAAGTTTACAGACCTTATTTTCTTTACCCGGAACCACAAACTCTTCAGGTTGTTCCATGTAGATTTTTTCCTCCAAACATCCATTCAAGAAGGCTGTCTTAATGTTCATTTGATGAATTTCAAGACCATACACTGCAGCTAATGCTACTAACATCCGTATAGACGTAATTCTTGTAACTGGAGAGTACGTATCAAAGTAGTGAAGACCTTATCATTGTATATATCCGTTGACTACAAGTCTTGCCTTAAATTTATCAGTAGTGCCATCATCTTTCATTTTTCTCTTAAAAATCCATTTAGAACCCAAAGGTTTATTTCCAGGAGGAAGATCAACAAATTCCCATGTATGGTTTTCAATATGGATTTTATTTCACTATTGACTGTCTCTTTCCAAAATAATGATTCCGATGAAGACATAGCTTCTTTAAATGTTCGAGGCTCATTTTCCAATAAGAAAGTTGTTTACCTTGAAAATGGTAATAACAATTAGATTTGACTTTGTGGTTCTAAAAATATGTGATCTATTTTTATGCTAGTTCTTAGGAAATAGATTCTAAGTGAAAGATTAAAAAATAAGATAATAGCTTGTAGATACTGTAATAATCAAACCAAAAGGCTGGAAATACGGGCCTCGAGCTTGCATATAAGGGACCTTGAGGTCGAGTCGGATACCCGGCTAAGGGCAATCGATGAGGGATTAACAGTTATGATAAGTTTGATGGCAGCTCTTTATGATCAAATAATGAGCAATAAATGATGAACAATTAATGAAATGTAATAAATGCAAGTGACATAATAAATATAAGCAATATGATCAAATAGAGAGTATGTTTGAGTTAGAGAGCACAAAATGTTCTTGTATTGGATGTAGTGTGTAGTATATTGTAACTTGTATACAAAATGACCGGGATCCCCTTTATATATCGGGGGGAACCCTAACACAGTACAAAGTGCATTTATTACAAAGACACATGGAGGATGCAATCATTTAATACCATGGCACGTGCACATACTAGCATGTCAGCCTCAATCAAGTACCTAGGAAACTTCCCGTTTCTCCATCATAGATATCGATCCATATTGCCCCAGAGTCGGGCATTTGGAAACCCTACGATTTGTACCTCGAGCTCTACCTCGAGCCTTAGGAAGAGTGCCTACGAAGCACCATGATGACCTCAAAATCGGCCCTCCAATTTTATCGCATATAGATAGTCCCCGCGTTTCCTAAAATAAAATGATAGGAAACGGTTTTAAACTCCTACTTCTTAGGCACTACCATCATGATGTCAGCTTATCATAGCATTAAATGCCATAAGTCAAAAAGCCACGCAAGGGTCATTGTTAACACGACTATCGAGAAGTCCAAGAACTGTTATTGGTTCGTCCTTTCCGCTGCCTATATGGCTTTTATAAATACCTCAATCGTTTAGTGATTAACACTTTTACAACATCTTCAAAATTTTAGAGCCAAGGTCATCCTTTTTCAGATTCTTCTTTCTTCCGTTCTTGGTTCCTCACTTCCTTTCTCAGAAAGACTTTTCCACCACCATGGCTAGAACCTCTAAAATAGTGCCTCAAAAAGAGGGTGATGCCTCTTCATCTCGAAAATCCAAGGGAAAACCCAAAGTGGTCCCCACCGTTGAACAATGTACTCCTACCGAGTTTGATACTATGAATGATTTTTCTATCGAGAGACCTTCATCTACGCGGGACCGATGCGAACATGTGTCCAGGTATATTGGCGTCGTGTATATACAAAAAGTAAGGGAAGACTGTCAATGGGAGAGGACAGTCCTGGTTGAGATTCTCAGTTATAATGAGGGCATAACGGATCATAAAGTCGGCTTTCTTTATGTATATACATACCCATTCACCTTAGGCCCAGTTGACTCCTCAAACCCTTCTTCCCCGGTAATAGATCCAGCTATTCTCGACTTCTATCGTGAGTATCAGGTGATGCTTGGACAAATCTATCCCTCTTTCTGGAGGATAGTCCACATGCTCCGTTATTTTTTCCAACAAGGTCAAGGGTATGGCCTTTACCCTCGACCACTTGATTAGACTATATAGCCCTCATCTCTTTTGAGGTCTGATTAAGCTTCTCCCTCGATCCGCAAATCTATTTTTCTCGATCATTGATGAGAACAAGGATCAGGGGTGGTTGAGCAGGTTTGTCCGAGTGAGGACCTCGGACATCATCCCGGCCAAAAGGATGCCATTCCCAGAGAAGTGGAATATGGAGCGTAAGTGTCTCTCCCTCGAACATGTTTTACTGTCTTCTTACCTTCTTCTCAAAAAATGATCTTCCCTTCATTTATACAGCTACCTTTTGGTATCTTGAAGTGGCCCAGAACCTGTCGGGGTGGATTAGGTAATTGAATACTTTGTTCCCTTATCTCGAGCATTCTTGGCCCGACTTGGCTAAAATGCGGTGGCCGTCCAAGAATCACGGTAAGCCTTTTATTGCTGCCTCTACCATATTTCAACATCTATTTCACATACCCTCCGTGTTGACAAGCTTTGAGTACTATGCTTGTGCAGGCCTTGGGGATGGAGTGCTGATGAGATTGCCTTTCGACGGCGAGGAAGAGACCTCGAAGCCCGATAATGGTAAGGGAGGAATAAAGAGGCGGATGTTGAATCCCCTTCGTCAAAGAAATACAAATCATGCATGCCTCGAGATTATGACAAGGTCTCAACTTTAGCTATTGGGGCAAGTCCCAGTACTGAGGATGAACATGATGATGATGATGAGAACCCTCTATTACAAAGGATGAAGTCGGAAAGGATGACCCGCAGGTGGCTGGGCCGAGGGCCGCTGAATTGGGAATGATCGATTTGACTATGTTGTGGAGGCCCTCGCGGAGGGTGCGGACACGGTCCCCAAGTTCCTAATAGAACATGGTACAGTCCCTATCGAGTAACCCATTGCTGATAGCTCCAAAGGGCCTGGGCTTGACGCTTTTTGGGGATAGGATTTGTCCTTCGGAGGTATCGACATCCTAGGTGGCCTTAATTCGGGTCTTCGATTCTCAACCGGGGAATTCAGGGATGTACTGACCCAACTGTCACCAATGTGGGAGGGTAGGGGGGGCTCTTACGAGGGGGAATTTGTGCTTGGGAACTTCCTCGATGGTGTCGGTAAGGACATTAATCTCGACTCTCCCGACGCTATTGAGAAGGTGGAGAGGCTCCAGCAGTAGGGAATACCCTTTTTATGTATATTTTTCGTGTTTCAAGTATTTTTATTTGTTTTTTTGACTCTTCTATTTTGTTGTAGGCTAAGAAAATATATGATCATGCTATCTCTAAGTGCAAGATGAGCTTATATGCCATAGGAAGGAGGTCGAGAATCTCACCTCAGGTTAAAGGAGTCGGAGACCTCTTCTACCCAAAAGGAGGAGGAGCTGAGTGGGCTCCGGGCGAGGTTGGAAAGAGTGGTCATGAAAAAGATAACCTTGCCGAGTAGGTAATACTGTATTTGCGAACTTTCCCTTTGTCCTTCTAACTTGGTGTTTTACCAGCTTTCATTTCCCTTACAAGTCAGGCAAAAGAACGCCCTCGTGGAGCAGCTTTGAGAGGAGGAAGTTGCTAAGGATGCAAAGGTCTCGATTTGAGGGGACAAAATGAGGTTGTGGCCTCGAAGAGGGACCTTCTATAGATGGAGCTGGCATCGACCCAGGACTTTCTGCAGAGTGCCAAGGAGGAGGTTGCCACACTATCGTTGGCTAATTCTGTGGTAGAAGAAAAGGCATCCTCGTATAAGAAAGATGCCAGCATTGCAAATGAACGAGCCCGAAAGATATTAGTGAAGGCAAAAGCAAAAGCTGACTCGGGCCATTGCTTATGTTCATGTGCAAGCGAGGAGTCAGGCTCTTGAGGAAGCGAGTGATAAGGGCACCGATCTCTCAGTTGAGATCGAGGAAACCCAAACCTTGGAGGAAGAATATGCTTTTTAGGCCACTTCAGATGAGGGTTCCGACGATGATTCCGAGGGCAGTGGGGGTGAAGAGTAGACTTAGGTCATCTTTTTTCCTTTTTGTGCAACAATTACTTAGGGGAAAGGATTTGTAGATGCTCCCTTGTTGTAAATGTGTTTTTGGAGATATAACAATTTTTCTTCAAGTATTTTGCGTTCCATGTTTTAATGCTTTTGTCTTCAAATTCTGATGTTGGCTCTTCGGGGCATATACTTAGAGCAGTCGAGGCCTTTGATATCGGGCACCATCTCAAATTGGGCTGATAGTTTCTATAGGGTCGATGCCTGCTATATCAAAAATTCTCAGGGTCTAATGACTTTCGAGCACTTGCATGGCAGTGTCATTTATGTGGCATGGTTGCGAAGTGACTAAGATGTCCCCACCGACGCGCTTCCCAAAAATGATACTAACATGGTTAGATTTCGTTGGTCTCCAGGTCAGGAGAATAGTCGCCGCCTACTCTATATATGTACTTGTTTTCCCTTTATTTAAAGATATCGCTATATTGAGCGACTTTCTTCTTTATAGAGTTCTCCTTTCTTGTGCTAATTTCCCTTCACCTTAAAGCTTTCACCTAAGTCTTTTATTTCCCCTTTCTTTGTTTTACCATAGCCATGGCTACTGTGCCCACATCCGCTTGCCAAGGAGAGGAAGGTTCTTCCCTAGTTTCGCACTCGGTCGGTGGTACACCGCCGATGTCCGGCAAACTAACATCAAGGTGCTTTGTCTCGAAGAGGGACTTTACGTTAGAGAAACCTCCTAATGTTCTAGGACAGCGGGAGAATGCAATAAGGTTTATCTCCTCAATAGGGGAGGAGCATATAGAGGTAGTCAGAAAAGACTGCGGATGGGGAGAAGAGATGGTGTTGTAGGTACCTTCCCCGGAAGAGAGAATTATGGTCCATGTAGAGGGTTTTTTGAACGTATATATGTACCCTTTTATATCGGGCCCTCTCGATAGGGCCGCGCTTGAGTTTTGTAGAAGGTATCAGGTTATCTTGGCGCAGGCTCACCCATCCTTTCGGAAGATAGTGTTGATGAAAAGGTACTTTACGGATAAGGCCAGGCTCAAATTCACCCTTAGTCATCTTATTAGGTTATATCGGCCTTTGTATTACCGGGGCCTAATTACTTTGCGGTGTCGATCCACCCGGCCCTTTCCATTAGTGATGATGAAGACGAGTACCGAGGGTGTATGAGCCGATTTGTTCGAGTACGGACAGTTGATATTATCCCTAGAGAGTTTCTGCCATTTCCTGAGAAATGGAATTTCACATGTAAGTGGTACACGTGTGTTTTTATCGTTTTTATCCATAGTGGAGGCGGGCTCCATAAAGATATTTCCCTTTTTATTTTCTTTAGCGATCCCTTGGCTGTCGAACGAGGTTCCTGACCTAGCTGAATGGTCTCGTAAGCTCGCAGCTTGCTCCACTTATGATAAGCGTAAATGGTGAGACCTGTCCAAAGGCATGGTAGGTGCTTAGTGGCTTGTTTTCTTAGAAATGTACTTTATTTTTAGTGCACTAACTCTGCCACCGCAGGTGTTGGAGAATTTTTCGAGATGAGGCCGTGTCCCCTCGGGGAGGAGGAAATATTGCCAACCTTGGGCCGAGGATTGATAACAAATGGAAGGAGTCTTCGAGGGGCGAGGATGCTCGCAGTGGGGCGAGCCCTGATTGGAGGTTCAAAAGAGACGTGTCGGCCAAACCTACGGCCTTTGAATCCTCTATTTTTGGAAAAATGGTTCCTTCCTTGTGGCCGTCTCCCATTCCCGTCGAAGGTACTTCGACGGATAAGGTTTTCCTGCCGCCTTCTTCTTCCCCTACCGAAGGTACTTCGAGGGAAATTTGAGGCCAGGGGCTGAGTGAATCGAGTGGAACATCAGGTGACCACGCTCCTATTAGGAGTAGTTTTACTGGGGTCGATGAAGCCAAGCCAGTAAATATGTGCTCGACTTTTAACGAAGCTCAGCGGCTCAGTTCCATGGTGAGTTTTGGTAGTCGGTACCGCTTTTTTTTTAGTTTCGTGCCTTCCTTTTCTTATTAAGCTCCCTTTTTGTAGGCCTTTGACAAGCTCAAGTCTGAGCTGCTTCGTCGTGAAGCGAGGTTGCGAAAAGCTTTGGATGGGGAGAAATCCCTCAGGCTTCTTTGTAAGAAGAGGGGAGATGAGTTGGACTACATGCAGTACGAGGCGGATCAAAGTCAGAACTATAAAAGCTATCTCGAAAGATAGGTAACCTTTATTTCGAATCGATGTATGCTCCTCTTTCTGCTTTCGGAGAGTAATATTTTGATATTTTAGCAGCAAAGTAAAATAAAGGACTTTTAATGACTTTGGGGCAAAGTTCGCCGGGTTAAGTATGAGTGTAACGAGCTAAAGGCTCAACAAGATGCCCAAGTTGTGGCCAAGAGGGATTCTTTGGCCAAGGCTTCCGCGCTCGAAGTGCAACTCCGGAATGCTCGAGCAAACATCTTGGTCTGAACGAGCATGATTGCGAGACTTGAGTCTGAACTTCTAAAGATGAAGGCCGAGGTTGTAGATGCTCGGGCTGAAGCCGAAGAGATCCGAACCAAGGCTGATAAAAAAGTGGCTGTCTATTTGCAAGACATTGCCGGCACTCGAGCTGAGCAGAGAGGGGCTCTTGACCGAGAGAGTAGGAGCAAAGATTATGTTAGGTGTAAATGTCGGAGGGAAACCCTCGAGGAGATCCAAGCCAGGGGCTTCAATCTCTCGAAAGAGATAGAGCAGGCAAAGGCGGGCGAATATGATGCTAACTTCCTTCTGTCCCATGCCGACGATAGCAAAAAAGAGGCCAACGAGACATAGTCCCCAATGGAGACGTAGATTAGGCCTTTTTTTTTATTTTGTGTATAGTGCTTTCAAAGAACATTGTAAATAGAGCTTTGTATTTTTTCACATATACGTATAAAAGGAAGCCTTACAGTTTCATTTTTCATGCACTTCCCTTTGCTTCGATGTCTGTCAGTCATTAGCCAAATAAACTAGTCTTCGAGTTAAAAGAACCCTTAGGTTTATAGTATGGCCCTGGGGCTCGTTGGGCTGGACCGTAGGCTCTTACGTGTTAGTTTAGTATGACCTCTCATATGGGCTGGCGGTAGTAGTTCTTATGCATTGGGTCGGTACGACCTTTTATTATAAGCTGGCATTTAAGCTTTTATGCTTTTGCTCTTAGGCATATTCAGTTAACTGTTTCGGGTTCAGTCTCCGAGTCGGGTTTTGACTTGAGCTCATTGACCTATAAGTTTTTGAATTTAAAGATGGCCTTTAGGCTCTTACGTTTAGGTCGGTATGACCTCTCATATGGGCTAGTGGCAGTGGCTCTTACACATTAGGTCGGTACGACCTTTTATATGGGCTGGCAGCAGTGGCTCTTATGCATTGGGTTGGTACGACCTCTAATATAGGCTTTATCTTTCCCTCGTTAAGGACTTTTTGAAATTATGTTTGCCTGAATCTTCAATGGTTTGAGAAGAACCTCGATTGTGAGTCGTTATGTGGCGATGAACGAGTACCTCGGGAGGTTTTGCTCGGTGGCAGAGTGTTTCGAAGCCTATAGTTTGGAGCTGACATGGTCAAAGCTCTTTTGCCTATGTCGAGGGTAGCCTGTTTAACCGGTTCTTTTCAAACTACTTTCGAAGTAATTGAATGCCTGTGATTTTATAGCGACTGTCGGGCATCCCCGAGTCGCATTAGTTTGGCCAGATCCTTATGACCGTAGTCATTTATGTTTGTCCATAGCCTTTTAGTTCCCGAATGAAGTAGTTTTGGCATCTATATTGAGGGTACGCCTTTTTAGGGGTCATACAAGTTCGAATATATACCCTTAACTTTAAGGTCGGGATAATGCCTTTTTGTAAGGTCTTACAATTTTTACATGCCTTACTTGAGGTCTTACAGTTTTGGTTATTCGGTACAAGTATGGCTCATGCCTTGCTTGAGGTCTTACAGATTTTTGTATTGCCTTATAAAGGTCTTACGAGGTCGAGGTTGCCCATATGGGGTCTTATGGCCTCGAGTTTTGATAAGTCCATGGGATGGAAATTGGCAATAGTCCCCGAGACATTAAAAGTTTTCTTGGCTTTGGAGCCATTTTTGTAGACTTGAAATTGCCTCATTGAGGGCTTACGAGTTCAAAGCTTCCGACCTGGAGGTCATACAGCTTCAAGTTTTTTACGCCTGTTCCTGAGTGTTTGGGATGTTTTTTTGGATCGGGAGCCATTTTTGTAAACTTAATACTGCCTCATTGAGGGCTTACAAGTTCAAAGCTTCCGATTGGAGGTCAAACAATTTCGAGTTTATGATGCCAGTACCCGAGTGTTCGGGACGTTTTTTTGGCTCTGGAAACGTTTTTGTAAGAAATAGCGAACTTCTTTGAAACACAAAATGCTTTGATGAAGGGGAAATATTCTTTGATTACTTGGTACAAGTATACACGTTTTTGCTGTCAAGGGCTCGGTTATTCTATATGGACACGGTTCATTCGACCATTTGTCCCTGGTACATCATTTTCCTATCAAGACCCCATGTATCACATCTTGGCTTCTCTGAGGAGGTGACCCTTTGGGGGGATGCCCCCCAGTATTCGAGGTTGATTGAATAGAAGCCTTGAATAATTGTTGAGTCTTCCTTAGGTAGCATATAGATGTTGCCTCGTTAAAAACCTTACCGATAACACCCTTCTTGGGATAAAAACCTAGTCAAAGGAAAAGAGTGCAACGTATGCTTTTGGAACCTAAGGCCTTCAAGTTGGAAAGCACTTCGGCTGTTTCGATCGGATAACTGCACACAGGTTAGTGTAAAATGTAAAGGGAGATGATTATACCTTAGTGCTGATGGCGCCTTGGGCCTCGATATGCTTCGATGGTTTGTTCTGGGGATGCGGTATGGTCTTTTACCTGTTTAGTTGGGTGAAGCCGAGAATATAGCTTGTTATTGCTATTTTACTGTTTGCTTATCCTTTGGCTCCTTCGATGGTGGAGGTATTGGCGCCGATGCCACATCATGCAATGCAAACATCTCTTTTGTTGCATGTTGTTCCCCGTAGACGGTTCTTATCCCATCCCTTGTTGGAAATTTCATCATTTGATGGAGGGTGGATTGTAATGCTCTCATGCAGTGTATCTACGGCCTTTCGAGCGATGCGTTGTACCTCATGTCTCCTTCGATGACATGAAACTTGACATTTTTGGTTGTGCCGGCCACGTTGACCGGGAGGTTGATTTTTCTTTTTGTTATTTTGCTTGACATGTTGAATCCATTGAGGACTCGAGAGGCAGGCACAATTTGGTCGAGCAGTCTGAGCTGCTCCACCACCCTCAACCTGATAATGTTAGACGAGCTACCTAGATTCACAAGCACACATTTAATTTGAAATGTATTTACAAGAAAAGAAAACAACAATGCACCGTTATGAGGTTGAGATAGGGCCTAGATGTCTTCGTCGCTGAATGTGAGGGCGTCCTCGGGTATGCAACCTCAATTTTGCTTTCCCCTGGTGATGGATCTTTTTGTTCTCCTAACTATGGGATCTTGTGGAGTATTGATGCCTCCAAAGATCATGTGGATGATATGTTGTGGCTCATTTGTTTCATTCTTCTTGGTCATATCTCTTTCTTGTGACTGATTTTTGGCTCGCTCATTAAGGAATTCTCGAAGGTGACCTCTGTTGAGTAGTCGGGCTACTTTTTTCGGAAGTTTTTGGCAATCCTTGGTCCTGTGACCATGTGTGCCGTAAAATTACACACTAAGTTATGGTTCCTTTGTGAAGGATCTGATTGTACAGGCCTGGCCACCTAGTGTTTCTGATTTTACCGATGGCGAATACGATGTCTGAAATGTCAATATTGAAGTTGTATTTGGATAAGCGAGGTGCCTCCGTCGGCCCTGCGTGTCTATCGAACCCAGCTCTGCTAACGAGTCCCCGAGGTTTCTGGCCTCGATCCATCATTGGATCATTGTGGGGTATGTTGAGCCTCGAGGCGTTCCTTCTTTCTTTGGTATATGGTTGGTATCTTTCCTTGTTTGGTTTCGGCTCCTTTGCCAGGAGCCTGCTAGGATATACTGAGCCCGAGGGGGCTCCTAGTTAGTCGTTCTTGACCCTAATCTTCGACTGATATCGGTTGTGAACATCCGACCAAGTCACGGTGGGATATTCAACCAAGTTCTGCTTTAATTGCTTCGAAGACACCGAGCTTCGTTCGTTCAAACCTTGGGTTAAAGCCTACACTGCCTAGTCATCGGAGACTGGCGGTAGTTCCATTCATTCCATTTGAAAGCGAGACACGAACTCTCGCAGCATCTCGTTCTCTCTTTGTTTGATTTTGAAGACGTCTGATTTCCTTGTAGCCACCTTGATGGCGCCAGCATGTGCCTTTATGAAAGAATCTGCCAGTATGGCAAATGAATCTATCGATTTCGGAGCGAGGTTGTTATACCATATCATGGACCCTTTTGAAAGTGTTTCTCTAAATATTTTGAGCAGGACAGACTCGATCTCATCGTCCCTCAGGTCGTTGCCCTTTACCGCACAAGTGTAGGCAGTGACGTGCTCGTTGGGTTATGAGGTTTCTTTGTACTTCAGAATATCGGGCATTCTGAATTTCTCTAGGATGGGCTTTGGAGCGGTGTTTTGTGGGAATGTCTTTTGCACGAATTTCTTCAAATTTTCACCTTTCAAGATCGGGGGTGCGCCCGGGATCTGTTCGACCCTTGAATTGTAGGTCTCTACCTTTTTGTCGTTAGCTTCTATCAATTTTTCGCTCGATTCAATCCTCTTTGTAAGGTCTTCGAGCATCTTCATAGTAGCGGGATCGGTTGTTGACCCTTTGTTACTGGATATTATCGGTACTTGTTCGGGTCGAGGGGCCGTTTTTGGTGATGCTGTGCTTGGAGTTTTTTGGTGGCTTTGCAATTGAGCTATAGCTAGTTGTTGCGCCTGCAACATATAAAAAATAATGTGAAGGCCAACCTCTTGTTCCTCCTGAGTTGGGGTTTCCTGAGCTTCTTGTTGATCTCCTTGGTATATGCTCTTTTTTATGTGAGAGCTTATATAGACGTATTGGGAATCGCGTGAGACCACATCCGCGGGGATTAGCTCTGGCGTGTCCTTTGGGTTTCTTGATGGTACACCAATACCTGGAACAGCTACGCCGTTCTCCATGTGGTCCTCAATGCCGTTGTTCCCATATGCATTTACTGATTTAGACATTTTGACCTGAAATCAAAGATCTTTGGACAAGAAAAAGTGTGAAAGATAACTTGCGTTTTGTTGTAAATTAGTAATAAAACAATCACTATTATTTTTAGCCCCACGGTGGACACCAAACTGTTTACCTTGAAAATGATAATAACAATTAGATTTGATTGTGGTTCTAAAAATATGTGATCTATTTTTATGCTAGTTATTAGGCAATAGATGCTAAGTGAAGATTAGAAAATAATATAATAGCTTGTAGACAGTGTAATAATCAACCCGAATGGATGGAAATCGAAGCCTCAAGCTTGCATATACAGGGCCTCGAAGTCGAGTCGAATACCCGGCTAAGGGCAGTCGATGGGGGGGTTAACAGTTATGATAAGTTTGATGGTGGCTCTTTATGATCAATAAATGATGAACAATTAATAAAATATAATAAATGCAAGTGAAATAATAAATATAAGCAATAGGATCAAATAGAGAGTATGTTTGAGTTACAGAGCAGAGAATGTTCTTGTATTGGATGTAGTGTGTAGTATATTGTAACTTATCTACAAAATGACCAGGATCCCCTTTATATATCAGGGGGAATCCTAACATAGAACAAAGTGCATTTATTACAAAGACACATAGAGGATGCAGTCATTTAATGCCATGGTACGGGCACATACCAGCATGTCAGCCTCAATCAAGTACCTAGGGAACTTTCCGTTTCTCCATCATAGCTGTAGATCCACATTGCCCCAGAGTCGGGCATTTGGAAACCCTAAAAGGTTTTACCTCAAGCCCTAGGAAGCGTGCCTACGAAGCACCATGATGACCATAAAATCGGCCCCTCCGATTTTACCGCATACAAAAAATCATAAAATCTGGTCCAAATGAACTAGAAGTTCTTTGAAGTTTACTACGTCTTGGATCCTTTTGATTAAATATACTTTCTTTTGTTTCCTCCCGAGGTCATTTATATCCTTCACCAATCGACTCACATTCCTTTTTATATGGATATATATTTTGATAGAACTCAGCATTATCTAATTTTATAATCATATTATTATGAATGTCGGGATTTTCTGATTTATGAACCAGAAATTGATTTGCTTTACTATTGGTCGCATATCCTATGAAAACACAATCAATGGTTTTCGGTCCTATATTTACCCTTTTGGGTTTAGGAACTTGCACTTTTTCCAAATATTCCCACACTTTAAAATAATTCAAGTTGAGTTTCCTTCCTTTCCATTTTTCATATGGAATGGATTGTGTTTTGCTACGGGGTACTCGATTTAGTATCCGGTTAGCCGTAAGAACGGCTTCCCCCCACAAGTTCTATGGCAAACCAGAACTTATCAACAATGCGTTCATCATCTCCTTTAATGAACGATTCTTTTTTTCCGCAATTCCATTGGATTGGGGCGTGTAAGGGGCCCTTGTTTGATGAATAATTCCATATTCTAAACATATTTGTTCAAAAGGAGATTCATATTCATCACCCCTATCACTTCTTATCATTTTGATTATCTTTTTAAGTTGCGTTTCAACTTCATTTTTGTAATGCTTGAGTGCGTCTATTGCTTCATATTTACAATTAAGTAAGTAAACATAGCAATATCGAGTACTATCGTCAATAAAAATTATGAAATACTTCTTTCCACCGCGAGATGGTATTAACTTCATGTCGCAAATATCTGTGTGAATTAAGTCTAAAGGATCTGAATTCCTTTCAACTGACTTATAAGGATGTTTAACATACTTAGATTCCACACATA
>MU718596.1:33592-46082 GCA_026770625.1 Nicotiana glauca
AAAAAAAAAAAAAAAAGCTGATCACTATGATCGTGGTCACATAAGTAATGGAAAATAATCCAAAAAAATTTATTTCTAAGTTTTTCCTTTTGAGTTGCTCCATATCTTTTTCTTCTTTGTTTTCCATCTCCTCTAATTTCAAAATTGCTAATGTTATATCCATGGTCATGGAAACGTGTGTTCCGTTTTAAACTTCTTGGCACGAGTCTGTTAAGGGTTAAGGGTGTACATAGATCAGGTTGGTTCGATTTTTATTAAAACCAAATTAAAAACCGAATCAAATCAACTATATCGGTTTGATTGATCCGGATTTGTCAAATTTTTTGGAATTTTGGATTTTTTTTACATAAATAATATGTCAATCTTACCTTGTTAATTTTTTTATAAATAAATATATGTTTAACAAAAAGTAACAAACATATGATCTATTAAAATATTCTTATGGGAGAATTTTCTTAGAAGCATATGATAGTTATTTTTTAGTTATATGACAATAACTTTTCGTTGATGTACACTTTTAAGGTTAACCGAATTTAATAATTAAATATAAAAATTAATATGATACTTACATAATGATATGTTCTATTTAATTTTTAATTATCAAAATACCGCTTCAAATTCGAAAAAGATATAAGAATTTAATAAATCTTGATATATGAATATGGAAGAACAAAGAAATTGACGCATTTCAATTACAACAACAACATCAACCCAGTAATATTCCCACTAGTAGGGTCTGGGAGGGTAAAGTGTACGCTGACCTTACTCCTACCCAGTAGGGATAGAGAATATGTATCCGAAAGACCATCGGCTCAGAGACAAAAGATCTGTAACAACAACATAAACCAGACAAATAGTATCAGCATCGTAAGAGACAACAAATAAGTGGAAGGACAATAATTATGATAAAATAAAAAATAAAAATAAAAATAGTGTGATGAACAACAACCGCTAGTAATCATAGATAAAATACTATTAGACTAGCTAGAATAACGAGGTAAAACGCTCAACTACCCTCTAACCTACAACCCTAATGCTCAGCCTCCACACCTCCCTATCCAGGGCCATGTTCGGAAATCTGAAGTTGCGACATGTCCTGCTTGATCACCTCGCTCCAATATTTCTTAGGCCGCCCTCTACCTCTTCTCGTACCTGTCAAAGCCAACCATTCACACCTCCTAACCGGGGCATCTAGGCTCCTCCTCCATACGTGCCCAACCATCTAAGTCTCGCTTCCCGCATCTTGTCGTCCATGGGCGCCACGCCGACCCTCTCCCAAATATCTTCATTCCTAATCTTATCTAACCTAGTGTGCCCGCATATCCATCTAAATATCCTCATTCGGCTAATTTCATCTTCTGGATATGAGAATTCTTGACAGGCCAATACTCAGCCACATATTATAACATGTCCGGTTTAACCATCGCTCTGTAGAACTTACCTTTAAGTTTCAGTGGCACCTTCTTGTCACACAAGACTCCAGACGCTTATCTTTATTTTATCCACCCCACCTCTATACGGTGCGTGATATCCCCATCGATCTCGCCATTTTCCTAGATAATTGACCCTAGGTATTTAAAACTCTCTCTTAGGGATGACTTATGAGTCAAGCGTCACCTCCACGTCCTCTTCCCCTGACACATCACTGAATTTACACTCCAAATATTCCGTCTTGATCCTACACAATATGAAACGTTTAGACTCCTGGGTCTGCCTCCATACCTCTAGTCTCTCATTAATGCCACCTCTCTTCTCATCAATCGAACTATATCATCAGCGAACAACATACACCACGATACCTCCCCTTGAATATGGTGTGTCAGTGTGTCCATCGCTAGAGCAAATAAGAACGGGCTGAACGCAGATCCTTGGTGTAACCCCAAATCCACCGGAAAAGGCTCTAAGTCACCTACCACAGTCCTAACCTGAGTTTTAGATCCATCATACAAATCCTTTATTGCCCTAATATAAGCTACCAGCACACCTTTCACTTCCAGGCATCTCCAAAGAACTTCTCTAGGGACCTTGTCATACGCCTTCTCTAGATCAATAAATACCATGTGCAAATCTCTCTTCCTATCTCTTTACTACTCCACCAACCTCCTGATAAGGTGGATATCTTCCGTAGTAGAACGACCCGGCATGGACCCGAACTGCTTTTCTGATATAGACACCGCCCTCCTTACCCTCCCCAAACTTTCATGGTTGACTTAGTAACTTAATACCCTATAGTTGTTATAATTCTGGATATCCCCTTTGTTCTTGTACATTGGGATCATCGTACTCCACCTCCACTCATCTGGCATCCTCTTTATCCTAAAAGTAACATTAAAAAGCTCAGTCAGCTACTCTAAGCTTGCTCTACCCACATAACTTTAAAATTCTACTGGAATCTCGTCTGGTCTAGTCACTTTGCCCCGGCTCATCTTACGAATTGCTCCACGATCTCTCCCACCTCAATACGCCCACAGTACCTAAAGTCTTGATGACTCCCGCAGTGCCCCAATTCCCCTAACACGATGTTTCCGTCTCCCTCTTCATTCAGAAGTGTATGAAAGTACGACTGCCATCTCTTCTTAATCCGGGCCTCTTCCATCAATACACGACCTCCTCGTCTTTGATGCACCTCACTTGATCCAGATCACGAGCCTTCCTCTCTTTCTCGCTTTGGCCAGCCGAAATAACTTATTTAAAGTTAATAAAATGGAGCACTTCATATTCTATTAAATATTACATCCTATAAGAGAATCCCAAATATTTCTAAATATTTTTGTAAGAAATTTTTATATAAAGTATATATAAAAATTATATATTTATATGTCGGTTTGGTTCGGATTGTTTTACTCAATACCAAATCAAATTAAACAAAACTCCATTGGATTTTTAATCGATTTGGTGTAATTTTTCGATTCGGTTTGTACACACCTAATGTTAAATATGAACAAAGCAAGAACCAAGAGAGCCTTCATAATTCATACTAGTTCAACTTTATTTTCATGTAAGCGTATAATTACCTTGTCTGACTTTCATACATGACAGTCTATTAAGAGTACATCAATCCTATGATTAAAGTGTACCACCATTGAAATCAAAACCACAAGCTAGTTAGAAGTATTAACAAAATTCTATAAAAGAGAGCTAGCTAGTATAATGCTGCAAGTTTATGAAAATGAAAGGATGTAACACATGGGCAAGAAAATGGCTTTGATTGCTAAGGCAAAGAAAGACTACCACAAGTACAGAGTCTAAGATAGGAGTGACACTCAAAAGTCAAAAGAGATCATATATGAAATCTATATCAACTTTCATATGGCAATTCTTCACATATATATCATGAAGTAGGTTAAAGCAATTTAATGTGCAATCCATATGGGTACTGAATTCTGATTGCAACCCCCATAAGCAATTTATTGCATTGTGTAATGTATACCTTATATAATCCATGTTGTACCCTCCGATCCATATGTTCAAATAGTTATGTTGATGAGGACTTGAAAAAACATATGTGCCTCACACTTTAATTGCTTGATTTATATCAATCTGCTAGTTACTAGATTTACCGTGAGCAAATAAATATGAGGTATACATGTATTCTGATTCATTTTTATTATAAAATTATATATAAGTAAATTATTTTACAGGAAATTTTTTCTTTGCATTTAGAAGGGAGCTCTCCAATTCAATAACCTAAAAAAAAAAAGAGACAAAGAATAAGAAAATCCGAGGTTCCTCGTATTTAATAATATATTGATGCGAATAATAATTTAAAAAAAAAACAAAAACGGAACCTTCATATTTTTAGACATATACCTACACTAGTAATGATTCTATTCAGCGGCCGGTTGAAATTATGATTTAAAAAAAACACACATTTCAACATAAATTGTGTACATAAATATGAAATCAACTGTTCCAAATATTAATTACAAAAAAAAAAAAAAAAAAATTTATCCATATTTGCTATGGCCGTTTTATTGCACCTTAGAGTGAACCAAAAAGATACCAACATATTTCTATATTTCGTACAGAAGCGAAGAACATTAAATAGTGTTAGGTGATTGCCTAATTATTACGACCTTTTCTGGGGAAAATCTTGCAATATAATGTGGGCTCATAACTTGTGGATTTGGTTATCCCAATTCCCAAGTTGTACAAAGTTCCTCCATATTTACCCAAAATGCACTATTGTTTTTACAATCGAGGTGATTTTTTTTTTGACATGCCTACAGTGCCTCTCATTTGTCTCCATCACCCACAGTATGCGGTACATTCAAAATGTTGTAGGTCAATTCTTGCACCATCCAAATTATATTATGAGATAATAAAATCTTCGTTCTTAACCAGAAGCCTCGAATTGAAACTTTAAACATGAAGCATTAATATTTTGATAGATCAGCGCTATTAATTTTAAAATAATCGACACGGGCTGAGGTAGGGTTTGCATGAGTTTTATTGTTCAATGGAACAACCAATATGTTGCTACTATAGAAAATAACGTGTGAAGTGGAAAACTCAGAGAAGGTTTGATCATCATTTTCAAATAATACGAATACTACAAACAGATAATATAAATCATGCAACAAAGAAAAAAGAAAGAAAAAAAAAAGCAAAAAAAAAAAAAGAAGAAGAAGAGATTGTTAGAGATTAGTATAGAATAGGACCTAAAGCAGAATGAAAGATAAATAAAGCAACAAACAAAGGAATCTGAAGAAAAGATCAAATACTTGCCTCCCTTCCCTTTGACTACCTCGTAAATAATCTTCATTTCTTTAGACTTTAAAAACAAAAAAGAAAAAGCGATGGATATAGCTGAAATCTTCTTCGTTTTACTTTAGTTTTGTTTGAAGAGATCGATACATACTTATCTTTATTAAAGAATGTAAGAAAATAATCATTTGAAAGCAGTTATTGGGATTTGTAACGGCGTTTTGAAAGATTTTGGTGTTCATTATTTATAAATGATTATATTTATATAGAAGAGAGAAGATAAGGTCCATCAAGGGTATTATGGTCATTTTAAAAATATAACTGCTTTGTTTGCTCGTACAGTAGGCTCAAAAGCTTGGTTGTAGCCTATGGGTTCCTAATAACTGGAAAAAACAAAAGCAATGTGGCCTTAAGCTATTGAATTCTTCATGTGGACCCCACTTTCCATCCAATCTAACTTGCTTCCTTAAATGCACTACTTGACTACTATTACTTTTTGGTAGGGGTGTCTATGGTTCGGTTCGGCTGGTTATTTTATAAAATTTGTATCATACCAATTTTTCGGTTATTTTATTATGTATAACCAAAATTAGATTTTTTGAAACCCTCCCAATCACGTCGGTTTCTCCTCGGTATCAGTACGGTTCGGTTCGGTTAATTTTCGGTATTTTTTTAATATCATGTAAAATTCACCAGTAGAAGTAGAATGCAATAACGTACGTTCTTTTAGAGGACTTGGCAAAACTCTCTAAACATTTTTACTGTTTAAAGGGTGATGAATTAAAAAAGAAAAAGGAAAGATGGCTAGAGTATAGATTCATCAACTATTCTACAACAATGTAAAATAAATCAAACAAAGGCAAATGATAATAGATGAATTTAACTATAATCACACCTTAGATAATCACATTTTTATGTTGTTTTGATGATATATATGATAACAAAATGCTCTTATTAGTGTTTTTCATGATTTATAGGTAATAAATGGCTAATGAAGGCTAAGGAGTTATTTTGGAGTCAATACTGGAGAAAAGAGGCCAAATATGCAAATTCCCATTGAAGTCACGTCATACCAGCCCTTGGGAGCCGAAAATACTGTTCTACCGCGGTTCCACCGCGACCGCGGTAGAACCGCGGTGAGAGGCTGCTGCAGAACTTTGAAGAATCAGAGGCACTGTTCTGCCGCGGTTCCACCGCGACCGCGGCAGAACCGCGGCAGGTACCGAAAAGTTAAGGGACCAAAGTGTAAAAATGAGATTTTTTAGACTTAAACCTTATTTAAACAATAAACTTCGCCCAAAAGAGGCATGTATTGATTTTTAGGTTATCTTGGAAGGAAAAACTATTGTGAGAGATTTCTCCAAACATCTTTCTTCTTTTCTTTTGATTTTATGATGAATTCTATTTTAGTTTATTTACCCATAGCTGTGAGTAGCTAATTTCTTTGTCTAAGGTCTTGATGGAACCTATTGGGGGATGAACTTCTCGTTTATATTAATGCAAATTTGTCATTTTTAATCTTTATTTATTCAACTATGTTCTTGTTGTAGTTAATTGATAGGATCCTCAATTAGCTGTGCCTATTCAGTGTGCATAACTTGGAAAAGAGTGCATATTTAGGTAGTTGTTGAATAACACCATTCCTAAAGTAATAAGAGGAATCTATATCTGCGGGTTTAAAGGCGGGATTAGGAATAACGAAGCCTTGGGTGTAATCTTAAATGAACAGTGTTAATTAAAGCTAGCTAGTGTATTTCGGGAGAATGCAATAGTATATTACTGTGATTGCTCGGGAGAGAGTTACGGTGAGGTAAGTGTTCATGATTAATAAAGTGAGTTGGTAAATTTGTATGAAGCATAAACAGAAGGGATTCCATCAATAAGGGAAGTCATTACCTTAGCTTGTTTCTCATATTTGTCTACAACTTTAGTTATTATAGCTTGTTATTTTTCTACAACTTTAGTTCATAAAGAAACCTCAAACAGTGATTCAAAAGTCTTTGGAAGCTGGTTCTAAAGAATTTAGTGGGTCTAAAGGTAGCAGTTGATAGGTTGACTCTATGTGGATTCGACCCTGGGCGTAATACTCGGGTTTTACTTGCAGCGTCCGCAGACTCCTATTTAGAGGATATACTTGGACGTGATCAGCAAACAAAATATAAATCACACGAGTTGAAAGATATATCAAGCTGGATTCAAGGATAAAGTCTATAGAAGATTAAATATTCAAAAAGATAAATCTAAATTATATGAAAGGAAACATATTCAATACATTGTAGTTTGCTACTCATAATCGCTAGAATGCTTTGTATCTCGCTAATGAAGATACTTAAAATAACTTAGTTTAAGTGAAAATAGCATAATAGGTTTTAAGAATTAGTATTTTGAGTTTAATTACTTATTGGCTTGTAATAGTTTTCATAATCCCAAGGCCCAAAGAAAATTTAATGCATTATTATTTTTAAACTTACTAAATAAATATATTTTCAGCATGTAAAATTTATTCGGTATTTTTCGGTTTATTTTTATAAAATAAAAAACCTAACCTAATTATCGGTGCGATTATAGATTTATATAAAAACCTACGATTTCTTAAAAAGAAACCTAAAAATCGGTTCGGTGCGGAACGGTTCGGTCGGTTTAGTCGGTTTTCGAATATCCATTGACACCCCTACTTTTTGATTTTTTTGAAAGTAGATTACTTCTCTGTTCTCACTTTCACTGTTTAAAAAATATATTTTTTTCAATAAGTATTTTTAACTAAAAAAATTAACTGTTAGGCAATTTTATAATTTAAGCGTTAATTTGTAAAAATATAATATGGTAATATACATTTATATATAAAAATTCTATTATCCCCTTACGAAAAATTATTTCATTTGTTTTATTTACTAAATATTTTTGGTAAAGAATATTAAAAAAAAGTGGCAATGATTTATGTATATTTTTATTAAAATGTTCTTATATTAATATCAATTGATGCCATTTTATACAAATTCTCATTAAATTTCAATTTCAATTGGAACACTTTATAAATCATGAAGAAAATATATTTAAGGATAAAATGCAGTTTTAGGTACCTATTGTATTAAAGGATATTGAAATTTGTTCAAATTATATAAAAAATAATTCCCTTTATAAAACATGATTTGAGAATAATCTAAACAAAAAATTAAGGCAACTAATTTGGGGATTTTTTTTCTTTATTATATATTAGGCAGCATGAGGAGTATCATTATGTATGATTATACTTCTCCTTCTATGATCAAAGTTAGTTGGGTACTTCCTCTTTTTTTAATAAAGAATTTAACATTATATAAATTTCAAAATACATAAATATAAAATTAACTATTTTTAGAAAATGCTCAACAAATAATTATAGTAAAGAAAGTAGTACTATACCCTAGAGTATCGATATCTCAATCATATCAAATGAAACTAGAAAAGATCTGTGATTGAAAATTTTATTTATTTTTAATTAATTATCCAAATATGTCTTTAAACCAGAATAAAATATACATTTACTTATTATTATTATTATTATTATTATTATTATTATTATTATTATTATTATTATTATTATTATTATTATTATTATTATTATTATTATTATCAATAACTCAAGATAACGGATATTGTTTCAAAGAACAAAAAAAATTTGCATCATTTATTTGGAAATAAAATGAATATATTTTAGTATTCAAATTTGATTCATAAAAAGGAAAAGCAATATATTAACACAGTTAAAAATACTAAAAAAGTACAACTATATATTATTCAATTTAACCAATGAGAAAGTATATCATGACTTATTTTTCAACTGAATTTTTAATCTTTTTTTTTAATAATTAATTTTAAGTTTGGTGGTGCGGAACAATTTGTTTAAATAAAAAAAACCGTAGAACCTATATAGAAATATTCTAACTTGTACTTGAAATATTGTATAATCTTCTTTTTAATAAAGTGTCGGACTTCCACCAGTATTACAAAGTCATTTTAATAATACGATTTCAGAAAAATAAAAAATGCATGTAACGCAACAGATAAAAAATAATATAGGAAACATGATTATATTCTATACGTTATCATACAGAAGCCTATTTTCTTTCTTCTTTCCTTAAAGACGAATAAAGTGTGAATTAGAAATAGATCAAGAAATATTAAAAGGAAGGAAACAAGAAAAATGAGTGGATTTTTTAAGTTTTAGCTCGTGCCAAAATTACATTGGATGACCGAAAAAGTATATAGTTTTTGTATATATACACAAAATATGTACAAAGAACATATATTTTTTCGGTTATTGTTTTGAGAAAGGCTATACAATGTCATTTCTCAAAAAAAAAAAAAAAAAAAAAAAAAAAACAATTGTTTATAGTATATACGAACACGTCAAAGTTGAAACAAGCTTTACTGTTTGGATATGATCACTGTCGACCAAGAAAAATATTAGCATCCAAACGTTACCTTTGAGTCTTTGATCTTGTTCTTTATCTACTTACTTTTCCCCTTTTTTGCGTGTCTTAAATGGAAGTTCCATTTAAACAAAATTTGCAAAGTTATGTAATGGAAATCGGTGAACAATCCTACAAAATTAACTCTCTTTGGGAGTATTGTTCGAATCTATTATTTTTATGATTTTATAATGACACTGCGACACACGAAAAAAGGAATAATTTCACAGACTTCCTCTTGCGTTTGACTTCATCACACTGACATTCCTTGTAAATTTTTTATTTTCTTGTAACAATTCTTTTTACCTATTTTTATTTAATATAAATAAAAGGCAATTTACCATTTTCTAATATTAAATTCTTTCAATTGATAATTTCTATCAAAATATCATAATGTTATCATTTCCCTGATTCATTAGGATTCAATCTTCTTATCATATTTACACTAGATCTTACAGTAATCGTTGCACTGGGCTTTTTGATTTCATTGGCCTGATCTTTTTGGATGATTTATCTCTCTATTCTTGAGTCTTTTTTTTTCTTTGCTCGCGAATATCGTTATAAATTCTTTTCTCGTAGTTGTCATTAGCTTCCTCTTTTGGGCAGTCCATTTTCCCCTCAAACTTAGGAGATGTTCTCGGAAATTGTTAGTCGCCGGAAAAAATGAAGCCACCGAATTTGGAAGATTCCGAGGTTATCGTGATTGAAGGGTCAAGTATTCGAGAGGTGATCGAATAATTTCGGAAACTCAGTCAACCTTATTTCTAGATCGTGGATACATGCATTACGCCGAAACGAAAGCCATTATCGACGATCCCGCAACCCACTACGTAATCCACTGGCATGCTTGCTCAAACTCGGAAGGACAGTTTTCTTCTCACCGCTATAAAAGCTGCTCATCACCGAATACATATAGAAAAACTTTCTCTGTAACTAAAATATCATCATGTACTAGTATTCTTCTGACTAAGCTTTGTAATTCATCCATATTTGTGAGTACCACTCGGGACTTAAAATAAAGAAGAGTTTTCTCTGCTGCATTACTCTTTTTTAATCTATTTTACTATTTGTTGTTTCTCTTTATTCATTATCTACAATTGCATCGAGTAAAATAAATTGATAGCCGCTCTTGAAAAATACAAATTTAATTGTTTAATTTCAAAAATCAATTTCCTGGTCAAATAATTTGGCGCTCATAGTGGCGCCCTCGCAATTAGAAGTTTGATTCACAGCCTCTATTACGATTACAATCTTGTCCAACTTTACTTTTCCTGTGTTCGTTGCAATGAAAACACCGTGTCAGAACCAAAGAGTAACTCAATGTTCCTATAGTTGGACAAACGATCGAACAATCTAAAGGAACCCTGTGACGACCCGACCCGTCGTCACGTGAGTTATCGCCCCGTTTCCCCCATATTATGTTGCTTTATATTCTATATCGGTATTTGAGTTGATCGGGTGGAATTGAGTTGGTTTTAGTTGGAAATGAGACACTTAGCCTCTTAGAAGAAAACTTGTTTTAGAAAAGTCAACCGGAAGTTGACTATGTGGTTAGAGGGCTCGGATGTGAATTCTGGTGGTTCGGTTAGCTTCGGGGGATGATTTTTAACTTAGAAGTGTGATCGGAATCGAATTTGGAGTTCCGATGTAGATTTAGGCTTGAATTGGCGAAGTTGAATTTTGGCGAATTCCGCTTGATAGGTGAGATTTTGATCCAAGGGTCGGAATGGAATTCCGAGAGTTGCAGTAGCTTCGTTAGGTGATTTTGGATATGTCTGCAAATTTTCAGGTCATTCGGAAGTTGTTTGGTCGGGTTTTTGATTGAATGCACATTTCGAAAGTTTTGATGAAAACTAGGCTTAAATCCGATGTGTTTTAATGGTTTTAGCATTGTTTGACATGTTTTGAGGATTGGAACAAGTTTGAATAAGGTTGTTGGATGTGTTGGTGTTTTTGGTTGAGGTCCCGGGGGCCTCGGGGTGATTTCGGATGATTAATCGGAGGTTTTAGGCATTTTTGCTGGTCTGATGTCTCATCCTTCTGGTATTTCCGCATCTGCGGAAAAGGAGCCGCTTAAGCGGTTCCACAGATGCGGTGAGGGAGCCGCAGAAGCGATCATCAGTGGTCCAGGGGAGTTCCACATAAGCGGAAGGTTGGACGCGTAAGCGGAGCCGCGTAAGCGGATTTTTGACCGCATAAGCGGTTGGAGTTAAACCGCATAAGCGGTGCTTGGAATCGCATAAGCGGTCCTAGTGGTTTTAAGTGAGACCGCATAAGCGGTCGATTTTGTCGTGTAAGCGGTACCGCAGGTGCGGTTAAAGGACCGCAGAAGCGAAAATCGGACCTGTATTATAGTGAACAGTGTTCACGAACTTGGAAAAGAAGAAAAATATTTTGGACTTCGAACAAGCGGGTTTTTGGGCGATTTTGAAGATGATTCGAATAGATTTCATCAGGTATGAATATTTGGACTCGGATTATGTTATTATAGTGTAAAAACATGAATTAATCACGGAATTTCAAGGAATTAAGGGGTAAAAATGGAGGTTAGGGCTTGAAACCTAAGAAGGTTTGAATTGATGATTTGAGGGGTCAAATAGACTCCGATTCTTGTGTATTTTATATGTACGGACTCGTGGCGAGACTAGAATTTTGGTGATGTAAATTTCATAATTTTTCGAGAAGTGGGCCCGGGGCTCGGGTTTTGCCAACTTCATATTTTTGGGTGTCTTTCGAGTTCTTTTAATTGGGTTATATTCCATTAGCTTAATATAACGTATTCCTTATGGTTTTGGCCAGATTTGGCACGCGAGGAGGTTGATTCTAGAGGAAAAGGGCTTGGTGGACTAGTTCTTTAGCCGGTTTGAGGTGAGTAATTGATGTAACTACTGTTATGAGGGTTTGAAACCCCGGACTTTCACATCGTGACACTATATTGAGGCGTGACACGCATTCTACGGTGAGTGTGGGGTCGGTTACTGTTGGGGATTGAGATTTGATCCATCCCGAGTATGATTTATTCTTTCTGGGCGATTGAGACGCATACTTTATCACTGTGGATTGAGCTTATTGCCGTGTTTGGGGCTTTGTGTCGACCTGTAGAATCCTTAGGGGATCTTTATGTGTTTTTCCTTACTTGTGTACATAACATAAATTCTCAGTCATATTTTCAAATATTAAAAACAATATAATAACTGTGTTTTATACATGAACCTCAAATGAAAAGGATATGAGGGCTAAGATCCGTATAGTATGTCACGCCCGATTGGCTGTGGACTTATTTGACTGAGATGAGTCGGGGACCCAGTGGTGAGGATGTTTCCTTGGTATGG
>MU718598.1:4996-24188 GCA_026770625.1 Nicotiana glauca
TTTTTAGCCACTTTCCCATTTTTCTTACTTAGCCAATACTTAATCTAAACACATTTTATCAAATTAAAAGAGATGAAAATACACACCTATTAATTAGCACATAAATAATTAAGCAAGTTACATATTTTAAATTACTCAAATGACAACGGATACTAATGCATATTTTTTGTAATTTCTCTTCTAACCACTTTATGGCTAATTGATTCCTAAATGCACGCAACACATATTTTTTGTATTTTTAATCGATTTAAACTAATAAACACACACGTACAAATGCTAAAGAAAGATGACACATAATCCACAAAAATCAAATGCAACACAAAACTATTTTATTTTATATTTTGGGAGTAATTACTGTGAGAGCAAAAATCACGTGCTCACAGTACCTACAGGGGATGACGGTTCAGGCTCGGACATCGATCTTGGAGAGGTATGGGCCTTCTTTGAGAGGAATACTCGCATGGAAGTGAGGATAGAGGGTCCTAATTGGCACGTAATCATTCTTGTGGGTTATGACCTTTTGGCTAACTCTGAACGAGAGAGGTCGTCCTTTACCCCCTTGTGCGTGACTTCTGAGAACACGGCGCTACAGACGATGAGTGATGTAGAGCTATCGCTGAGTATTTCTAGCATGGATTTGAGAGTAAGTGCTTTTTAATGTTAGGATTTGTTTTGCATGCGTAATCTTCTTATACTGACTTCTTTATTTTACATTTCAGACTCTCATCATAAGGATCGAGCGTGACCGGTGGGAGGAGCGGAGGACAGCTATTTTTAAGAAGGTGACCTCTAAGTACAAAGAGTATCATACCAAGCACAGAACGCTAGCTGACGACTTTAACCAAGATAGAAAGTTTTAGCTATTTCGTGACGGGCTTAAACAGAAGGAGGAGTTGGTGAGGAAAGTTGATGAGCTAAAGGAGCGCGATGATGAGCTAATGAAAGCTATCAGTCAATGAAGCAAGCTTTAGGCAGCTCTTAAGGTCATAGATGATGAGCTCGAGGTGAGAAAGAGGGTGATGGCTAAGAATGACGACCTTGAAGCACGGGTGGCTTCCTTAACTGCTAAGCTTGGGCAGAGGGAAGTGGAGGTTGTCGATCTGAGGGGCGCGTTGAGCGTTAAGATTGAGGAATTGACTCGTGCCGAAAAAGGCAGAATGGCCACCATGTTTGAAGTGGTGGCCTTAGATGATGCCACACCGTGTTTATAGGTCTGAGCGGGATAATGAGGTAAGGACGTCGGTGCTCAGGATAGCGAGGTTAGAAGAGCGGATCCAGGATTTGAAGGTAGAGTTATCCAGATTGAATGAGTAGGTTGTTGTTTTGAAGGCTGAGGAAGTGCGACGACAGTCGCAGCCATCTACGTCTCATACTTTTATTGACCCCGTCGTGTTGCGGGAGTTGTATGAGATATGGGTTCACGCCAAGGCTCATCTTGATGTGTATAAGTGCTTGAAGGCTAACAAGCAATTTTCTGAGGTAGAACTTGAGGGTGTCCGTGTTAAAGCACGTGCAGCCCGTGAAGCTTCTAGTTAAGCCCGCAGTACGCTAGGCGGGGATGATGTTGATGTTGATGATGATGCGAACAAGCTCACCTCCGATTCTTGGTATGATGACGAGTATGCCGATGGAGATGACACGACGTAAAGCCTTTGTACTTATTTTTATTTTGTCCTACTATTTTTGTAAGGGCGTCTTTGGGCCCTTTGTAAAAAGTATTGCAACATGACATTTGTAATGGAGCAGCTCCCTTTTTGCTATGTATCTCTTGATTTGTGTTCTTCTTCTCTTTTTTTTTGCTAAGGCCCCTGGTTTTTTGGTGATATTAACATTCGGTGTGGTCGATCATTGAAGATTTTGAGCGAGGTCGAATGTGAAATAATTCGAACGAGGTCAAATGTAACATAATTCGACCGATGCTGAATGTAAAATAATTCGAGCAATGTCGAATGTAAACTAATTTGAGCGAGGTCAAATGTAAAATGATTCGAGGGATGTCGAATGTGACATAATTCAAGCGAGGTCGAATATGAAATGATTCGAGCGATGTCGAATGCGAAATAATTCGAGTGAGGTCGAATGCAAAATAATTCGAGCGAGGTCGACATAATTCGACCGAGGTCGAATGCGACATAATTCGACCGAAGTCGAATGCGACATAATTCGAGCGAGGTCGAATGTAACATAATTCGAGCTTCGAGTGAGGTCGAATGTAACATAATTCTAGCGAGATCGAATATGAAATAATTCGAGCGAGGTTAATTGTGAAATGATTCAAGCGGCATCGAATGTAAAATGTTAAAAGACTTGGAGCACGGAGATGCTGCTTTATTTCATTCATTGGAGAATATTACATCTTTTCGTTCCTTTCATACATATATTGGAGAAGTTCTTATCTATCCAGTCCCTTAATTGTTTGGCCTGGAGAAGTAGTCGGCAAGCGGTGTGATGAAACGCACTTGAACTTTGAGACGTCCCTTTTGTTGCCTCATTAAAAAACCTCTCCGAGAAAACCCAATTGGGACAAAACTTGGATGAGGGAAAAAGAGTACGACACGGAAGGTGTCTATTTTCAAAAGTTGAATATTTGAGATAGGCGATGTTCCAATTGTTTTGCAGTAGTTTTCCTTCTATAGTTTCTAGTTGAAAAGATCTTTTGTTTGCTGCTGTCATGATCTTATATGGATTGTCCTAATTGATTCCTAGTTTGCCTTCTTTTGAATCTTTGCTTGTTTGCATTTTAGCCTTGAGTACATAGTCTCCGACTTTGAGTGGTCGTACTTTGGTTTTTTTGTTGTAGTATCGTTCTACTGGTTGCTTTTGGGATACCATTCTTATGTAAGTCATGTCTCCTCGCTCATCTACTTCAATCGAGGTCATGTTTTCTGTTTTCGTCATTGCTCAGCCCACTTTCGTTGGAGTATCTCAGACTGGGTTCACCGACCTCAACCGGTATCATGGCGTCAGTCCCATAGACTAGTGAGCATGGAGTTTCTCCTATGCTTGTTTTCGGTGTGGTGCGCTATTCCCACGGTACCTCTGGGAGTAATTTCAGCCATAGTCCCTTGGCTTCTTCATGTTTTTTCTACAAGATATTTAGTATTGTTTTGTTGGAGGATTCGGCCTAATCGTTACCGACAGGATGATATGGCGTGGAGAGTATTCGCTTGATGTGCCATTTTTCGAAGAACTCGAAGATCTACTTTTCGGTGAACTGGGGTCCATTATCACAACTGATTTCTTTGGAGATGCCGAAGCGGCATACGATGTTTCTCCATATGAATGTGATAACTTCGTGTTTGCGTATTTGGATGAACGTACCTGATTCTACCCATTTGGAGAAATAGTTAGTTAAAACTAAAAGAAAACGTACATTACCTCACCCTACTGGGAGGGGTACGACGGTGTCCATTCCCCATTTAATGAACAGCCATGGCGATGTAACAGAATAGAGGTGCTCGCCTGGTTGGTGTATCATAGGGGCATATTTCAGACACTGTTCGCATTTCTTGACATAATCAGCGGTTTCCTTCTTCATTGTGGGCCAATAATATCCTGATCGAATGAGGCATCTAACGAGGGCCCAATTGTTGGTATGGGCGCTGCATTGGCCTTCGTGTACTTCCTCGAGTACATGCCTTGTTTGATTCGGCCCTACACATTTTGCTAAGGGGCCTCCAGACATTCTTTTGTCTACTGGGAGTATTCCTTCCTACAAATATGTTATAATACGGTTATGCCAGTCCCAAGTCAAATTTACAGAGTGTACCTCGAGTTGGTCTATCGATGAATACAAAAGGGTGACCACCTTTTCCTTTTTGATGTTCTTGGTGGCCGCTGCTAACTTCGATGTTTTGTGCTTGAGGTATCTGGTCGAGTCGATATTCATCGAATTATTGTAGCAATTTATGAATTTCTGCCTGGTACCTTTGTAGCCCCTACTATTTGATTTGTGATAACTAAGGATTTTGTCACGTTTTATGCTCCTTCTTGCTTACGCTTTGATTATTAATTGTTACAAAATAGTCCCAAAAGGCTCATAAGTGTGCTTGACTGTACGTTTGATTGATAAAGTGACGAAATGTCAAAGGTCGGATCAAAGGGAGTAAAACCTGCTCAAGTATCAAAGACAAGGCAAACTGAGGGCAAAAAGGCCTAGTGCGGCCGCATTCGATTTTGTGCGGTCCGCACTAGGTAGATTTAGAGAGTGTGATTTAAGGAAAATAACACCTAGTGTGGCCGCAGTTCATTCTGTGCAGTCCACACTAGGTAGGTTCAGAGAGTTGGCAAAAATCAAGATTCAAGCAATACGGCCGCCGTTCATATTGCGCGGTCCGCGGTGAAGGCTCTGCGGCCGCGTGACCATTTTCTTCGGTCCGCGGATTAGAGATTCAGAGAGTTGAAATTTCCAGAGTCCAAGCCTATGCAGTCCACAGTCATCTTTGTACGGACCGCGCTAGCTGCCACTGCGGCCGCAGTCCATATTGCGCGGTTCGCGGAGCCCAACTTCAGAGAGCCAAGTTTTGAGATCCAAGAGCCTTGTGCGGTCGCAGTCCATTTTGTGCGGGCCGCACTGACCCCGTAGGGGTATTTTTGTCTAGTTTTTTTAGTTAGTATAAATAGAACATTTTACCATTTTTAGGTCAATCTGTATCTTCAGAACTGAACTGTGCTCGTGAGAACACCTTTTGTAGCCATTTTTGGCACCTTAGCTTCAAATTAACGATAGATTCTTGTAATTTAATTTAGCATGTAGTTATTATGTCTTGTTCTTCATCTATTTCTTCATTTTCTCCTTCAAGCATGAGTAGCTAAACCCATTAGCTTGGGTTGTGGCTCAACCCTAGTGTGGGTAATTGATGGGTGTTACCATCTAGGGTTAGATTGACTATGGGTGTTTGCTATTTGGGTTGATTTTATGTTTTAATCTAAGAATTGGTGGTTACAAACACTGATTCAAGTTTTGTGGACTTGATTCTTCTTGAGAAAGAGAGTTTATGTCTCCAAAATTGACCCAACAAGGAATTGGGATGGACTCATAAGAAATGATAGTCCCAATTAATGGGTTAAACCTCGAGAGAGTAATCACCCTACTTGAACCCTAGTTGCTTGGTCTAATTTGCCTACCCATTTGGTCTCGAGAGATTCAATTGGGCAAAATCATTATTTCTACCGAGAGGTGTGAGAGTGGGTAAAATTGTGCAACTATTACAACATAAGCACCAATCATGTCAATCGAACCTTAGAAACATCTACCCGTCAATTAGCCACCTAGGTAATGTCATGACCCTGGTGCCCTTCTTCCCATTAAATACAATTTAGCGATCATCTCGTAGTATTATTTAGTTGCAATCAATAGTTCGATAATAGTAGTTATAATTTGAAAACCCAATATTTGTTTGAAGTGATATTTGAGGCAAACGCACATCAATAATCAAGACAGATATTCCAACTCCAATACTAGCTCCCTGAGGAAATCGATCCCGTCCCTCACATTGGGTAAAAGCTATTGCAACCCGCTCTTCCTACCTTGGTGTAGTGTCGAGTTAGCAGTAATCACTTTTTGGCATCGTTGCCGGGGAGCTTTCGATTTTGACTATCTGTTTAGGTAGTTTTGTGTTTTGTTTCTCTTTCCTTCTTTGTTACTAATTTGCTTGTGTCGATTACTTAGGTACAAAAGGCTCTCAATGCTAATGACCCTCTTGGCAATGTGAATGCGGGGATGAGGTAGATGATCTTGATCAAGAAGAGGTTCCTATTTTACCTTAAGCTCCACGTAGAGGCCGTCAGGCCAATGCAAATGACAACAATAATATCCCAGACCCTCCTCCGCCACCGCCAAGAGTGGCTCCAAGAGTTCTCCCAAATCAAGGGTATGCGAGTGCCATTGTTCCTCCCCAAATCCGGGCTGGAAAAATCACAAATGTTATGTTGACCTTGCTCGAGCAAAGAGGGTATTTTATGGGCACCTACGATCAAAATACCTACAAGCACTTAATGGTGTTCGTAGATACATGCTAGGGTAGCAAGCAAACAAACGTGTCCAAGGATGCGTCGAGTTCCAGGCTTTTCCCGTTCTCTCTTCGGGGTAAAGCATTGGATTGGTTAGAAAGGCTTCCCAATCATTCCATTACAACATGGGATGAATTGGTGGACAAATTTATTTCCAATTTCTTTTCACCAAGTCACATGGCGGCGCTTCAAGATGAAATTTTGGCCTTCAAGCAAGAGCCAAAGGAACCTTGGCACGAAATATGGGAGCGGTATCGGACTATGGTGAAAGAGTGACCAAATAATGACATGTCCGAGGCGATGATTCAACAAACCTTTTATCGGGGTACTAATACTACGAATCAATGCATTGTTAACCAATTGATCGGGGGTAATTTTATGAAACTTCCGTACCAAGAGGCATGTGATGTACTTGATGAGATGGCCGATACTTTGTCGGCATGGAAAAGTAGAGAAAATGTGCCCCAAGGTGACCCCACGATCATTCATTTACACAAGGAATTGCACGACCATGGTCAAGCTATTGTTGAGCTCACTACTACCATGAACCAATTGGCGAAGGCGCAATTACAACAAGTCCAAAATCCGCGACAAGTCAATGCTATGGAAGGTGTTTCTATGCTTAAAAGGAGGCAAAGAGGGAAACAACCTCAAGGAAATTGTAAACAAGGTGACACCAATGATGGTGGTGGTTATTCAAATGAGTGTTATGATGATCAAAGCGAAGAGGTCCAATATGTCAACAACTACCAAGGGAATAGAGGCAACTCTTAGAATCAACAATGGCGTCCCCAAGGAAATTGGGGCAATCAAAAACAAGGTGGTGGCAATTGGAACAACAACAACCAAAACAACAATTGGTGAAATCAACAAGGTGGTAGTAATTGGAACAACAACAACCAAGGTGGTAATTGGGGGAACAACAATTCAGGCAACCATGGAAATTGGAATGGAAATAACAATAACAATTGGAACAATAATGGTAATCAAGGCAGGTGGAATAACAATGGAAACTAAGTTAACCAAGAGCAAGGCTTTCAAAGGCCCCTAATGTACCAACAACCGAACAATCCGCCTCCGTTTCAATCTCAAGGGTCTAGTTTTTCACATAATGATATGGGTCGAATTTAAATCATGTTCGAACAAATGATGAAAAAGAATCAAGACTCTGATGCTCAATTGGCTTCCACAGTACCTATACTCTAAATTTGGAGGTGCAAATAGTCCAACTCTCTCAATCATTAAATACTCACCCTAAGGGTGCTCTACCAAGTGATACGGTGGTGAACCCAAAGGGTCGGAACAATAAAAATCATGTGACGGCGGTTACAACAAGAAGTAGGAGAGGCAGTTGATGTTCTACACGTCAATACCGCACAAGAGGGGGGGGTGATTTGTGTGGTACCTAATTTTTGCACTAGAAGAACCTGATTCTTCTAGATGTACTTACTATTACTATTTGCGGAATTAAGAGTGCATAAAATAAAGAACACAGAGATTTTTACGTGGAAAACACCTGGCTCAAAAGGTGAAAAAACCACGACCTACTACTCAGTAGGATTTTCCCAAACTTCCACTAAAATCAGTGAGCCAAAATAGCGTTTACAAAACTCTTGTAAACCTAAGGATTAAACTCTAATCCAAGTGTGGCAACCAGCCTCTAACTACTGCGACACTTTCAAGTTAGCCTATAACTTGAATACTCAAAGTACCTATTACAATTGCTTCTACAAAAGCTAAAAGGTACAATATGGAAACACCTACTACAATTGAACTAGAAATAAAGAAAGACACAATGGAATTGGCTCTTCAATCTTGTTCATGTAGCTTCAGGAATGCACACTTGAATCACACATAAAATGCTTGCAAAATTGCCTAGCTCTTTTGCTCTCAATGTAGTTTAACTTCTGTGTATGTGCAATGCCTGTAAAAGATAACAATTATAGTTATTTAAAGAGTTAGTAATCAGAGTTTGATTGAGACTCAATTGCTGATCCTTCATCAAATTCGAGTCCTAGAACAATACAAACTCCAACCCTTATTCTTGATCCAGATTTAGTTCTCTTCACATAAGGAGACTTCATCTCCTTATTCTTTATGCAACTTTTTCGATCAGTTCAGAAGATATAGTTGTTGATCCTTGAGACTTATCTTCTTCACGTATATCTCACACGTATAGGTAGATAACCACTGTGTCTCACATGATGGACCTGGTCCATGACTGAGTTCATTTTTTCAATCTTCAAAACTTCATTTGAACTTGGGCCAACAAATTCTCTCTTTTTGATGATGACAAACTCTATGCTTTTACTGATCAGAGAACCTGTGGAACTCAGCTTAATTATCAACACTTTAACTTAGAAAACCCAACTTATCATTAAGGACCAGGTTTAATCAGGTTATAAATATCACTTTATTTCAGAATACAAAGTAAAGCACAATATCTCTTCCCCTTTTGGCATCATCAAAAAGTTGCATATAATGTGAATCCCAGATTTTAATTATTACTCATGGCCACTGGGGCAACTGTAAGTGAAAACATGATTCAGTTAATCAATAATCAACTTCACAAAAAAATTTAACTATTAAGATCAGAAGTTTCATAGAACAAGAGAAAATAGAGCACATTGTCATTGATTAGGAAATGTTTCTACAAAACAGACCACAAAAAGAAAGGAAAAACATCCAACCATGAGCAACAATAACAAAGAAAAGTCCCGAATCTAGGTCACTGGGGGTTTCTAGACTGGTTCCAAACTAGGAACTGGAAAACCTAAGGTTTGGAGGAACTAGAGGGTTGGGATTGAAGAAGGTTGAGCATGGTCTAAAACATCCCTTCACTCTTTTCCTTTTCCTTTGCTAGCTCAGCTTTGAGGCCATTTCTCTCATTTTCCAGTTCAGCAATACGAGCCTGGAGCCTAGAAATTTCTGTATCTTTTGTTCCACATTCTTGAACTAATGTCCTAACCTTGCTGTTCACAGGAGTCTTCAGAGATGAACCAGGTTCAACTGGGGTGGCATTCGCCGGATAGTCACAAGCCATAAGAGTCCTGACACCAAAGTGCTCCTTGCTTGATGCCATTTCCCACTTATTTAAAGGCACATTTAGCCTTTCCAGAACAGTCGTCAATAGGAACCCATATGGTGTGGCATGAGCTTTGGAGCCATTAATGACCCTATCCAGTAGTTTGACAATAAAAGCAGGCCAATTTATCTGTATTCCTCTTACAAGGCACTCCATGAGGACCAAGTCCATGTAATTGGCAGTGTGCCTTCTCTCCTGCATTGGAAGCAAGCATTTGTTCACAAATTCAAATAGCACCTTGTGCTCAGCCTTTATCTCACTCTTCTGAACAATCTGGCTTCAGGCACATCTTCAGCAGTTGCAAAATCACAAAAGTTTCTGGTGATTTGGAGTGCAGTAGGAAGAGAATCCAGACAAGGCCACATTTGCCTAATATAATCATCATCTCCCACACTGGGAATGTCTAGAATCTCACCAAGTTTAGGTACATCAAACTGCACCATTACTCCTTTCACTATGCTGGTGACAACCCCATTCTTGACAGTGGCATTGGCCATGAACTCAATCAGCTCCTTCCTAGCCAGTTTCCCATCCAATTAAAGGACCATGTCCTTCCATCCTTATGCAGCTAGAGCATCCACCAATCTTATCATACCTGGATCCTCTAGGTCTTTTAACAACCTGCCTTTCAAGATCTTTCTCCTGCCAAAAATGGCAAATCTATCCTACTCTTTCTCAGACTCCTCCTCTTCTTATTCTCCACTCCATTCTTCTTCTTCTTCAATAATTTTATTTTGTTTTCCCTTCACAGCAGACCTAGTTCTTTTAGCCAACGAGGACTTAGCAGATACAGGTACAGAGGATGACTTCTTGGTCGAAGTCTTGGAACTCTTTGGTTTGGGTGGTGGAACCTTTTCAGTTGTTCATCTTTCTTGATGGACCAGTTCCATCTCTTCTTCTTCTACTACTGCAACCTCAACACTCTCCACAACTTTTGCCTTTCCTTTTTCTCTTTTTTTCTTCTTGCTTTCTTCCAGTGCTTTCTGCAACACTTCCTCACTTTGTTTGACCCTGCTTCTAGTAGCTCTTCCCTTTGGTAATGAAGGGACAATAGACTTAGGAGATGACACTTTGCTTTTGTTTGTGGGCTTAGAAGCAGTTGGAGCCTTTTGGGAAGAAGCCTTGCACTTCTTTGGATCATAGCTGGCCCCGACCTTCTTCAGGAGGTCAGCTAGGGTTTCTTCAGCAGATGAACCAGGTTCATCTTGTTGCTTACTCAAATGAACGAGACCTTCAGCAGCCTCACCGGAGCCACTTCCCTCTGACTTGTTGCCACTCTCCTCTACCCCTCCACAAATAGCAAGAATTTTGCCTTTCTTTTTCTTTCCCCTTCTACTCCACTCACCCTCCTTTACATCTTTCACAGAACCAACCAACACAAACCTATTATCCACCTTTTCTACTACATCAGAAAATACAAAGCAGGTATTTACCTCACCAGGGGTTTCTTGATTTTTGTCAGTGTCAGGAGAACCACGTTCTTCTCCTTCGCTTGCAGAGATAAATGTTTCTGACTCAGAACTTGAGTCAGATTCTTTAGCAGGGTTGTCTTTCTTCTGGCTAGCTTTCAACTTTTCATTTATGGCTGTTCTCAGAGAACCAGTAGCAACAGTTTTCCTTGCTAACATTTCTGCCAGCGAAACCTAGGTTTGGGGTTGTCACTAGGGGGTGTAGATGAAGATGTGTTTGAGGGAGACACTGGTGGGGGAGTTCCAGGGTTATCTTGAGGGTTTGTCATGTGAAGGATTTCTGGAGAATTTTGGAAATTTTCGAGAGAAAGAGGATGATCAGAACTTGGGAGATATTAATGACGGTTATGGACTACAAAGGAGTATGTGGAGTGTATTTAAAGAAGATTATGATTAAATGCAGTAACGATAGCCTTTTTGCAGTAGTCAATCAGGAGTCTAATCACTTTAGAACTCTGGTCTCTTAGTGATTGATAGGTGACACTAGTTTTTAGGCAAGAATCCCGTTTTCCTTAGAATTCTAGGAAATAAAACTGGTTCAATGCTCAACGGATATAATTTTTGGGAGTTTGGTGAAAATGGGACTTCTGCTCATGATTGGAAAATTAATCTTTCTAATTATGCAAAGTATAGAAACATACCTGAACTTTCTCATGAGCATATACCGATGAACCAGGCTCTTCAAGTAGAACTTTTCTTGATTATGCCTCAGATATCAAAATAGAAAAAAACTTTGTAAGAGATCAGTCAGTTAATATAAACACATGTCACAGGAGTATACTGATTAGAGTATGAGACTGAGTAAGAATTAGTCTAGATATTTACATTATGTCAGAACTTCTAACCAAAAGAATTTTTTTTCATTATTTTTTTAAAAAAAAATTTCTTGCATTCTGAACTGGTTCCTTTTTAGGTGATCTTAATCATCCCTAATTCCAACCAGTTCCTTTCAAAGCTTTCCCTATTCATTGCTTTAGTGAAGATGTCAGCTATTTGTTTATCAGTAGCACAGAATTCTATTGAGATTAATCCTTTCTTATAATTATCTCTCAAGAAGTGGTGTCTAATATCTATATGTTTGGTACTTTTATGATGAACAAGGTTCTTTGTCATACTTATAGCACTAGTGTTATCATAAAATATTGGTATGCATCCCACTTCAATTCCAAAATCTACCAATTGTTGTTTAATCCATAGTAATTGAGCACAACAAGAAGCTGCAGCCACATACTCAACTTCAGCAGTAGATAAGGTTATTGAATTTTGCTTCTTGGTAGCCCATGATACAAGACATGAACCAAGGAAGTGTGTCATACCTGAGGTGCTTTTTCTATCCACTAGGAAACCTGTATAGTTAGTATCAGCATATCCTACTAGATTGAAATTACTACTTTTAGGGTACCAAAGACACAATTCAGTAGTGCCTTTAAGATATCTCAATATCCTCTTGACAACAGCCAAGTGAGACTCGTTTGGATTTGCCTGAAAACGAGCACATAGCCCTACACTGAAAACAATGTCAGGTCTACTGGTAGTAAGATTAAAGTTGTCTAACGGGTGGGCCGAGCCGGTCCTGGCCCCTTTTTTTATCCGTCTGGGTCCGGGTCCGGGTCCGGGCCGGTTACGGGTTATTTTTTAATGGGTTTCGCGGGTTTGGGTTAATCCGGGTTAAAATTGAACCATAAGGGTTATGGGTTGAGGGGCCGGGCCGGGCCAGATTTAGTGTATTTTTTTTTTTTTTGAATTTTGTATAACTATTGTAAGCTATATTAATACTTTGTATTAATTTAAAGAATACAAGTAAGATGGGAATTATTGCAAGTGCTACTTTTATTTCTTAATTTAAAGTTTCAAACTTACAAATGAAAGGTTTACATTTTTTTCAACAAGTAAAGTAGTAATTTCAAATGTTTTGCATCGCCTTAGTAAGTTCATCATAATCAATATGAACCTATTGACCTTCTTCTGGAGTGTTAAATTCGGATGGGTTTCCATGTGTTAATATATCTCCAAGTTCCTCGTCTTCTGGGCTATCAACATCTTCCTTTCCTTGATTTCTTCGTTCTAATCTAATCCATTCTCTAAAACATACTAAAACTTCCAAAGCATTGCTTCCCAATGAGTGGCGGGTGTCTCCAAGTTGTTGTCTTGCTTGGCTAAATGCACTCTCCGATGCAACAGTAGAAATTGGCACATTCAGCACGTCCCGAGCCATAGCGAAAAGAACAGGAAATTGCTTTCCATTTTCATGCCACCATCCCAACGGTGAAAATTCCTTTGTGCGAGACTCCTTTTGCTTCTGCAAGTAGAATTGAAGTTCATCAATATTCCTGCTACTGGTTTGAGTGTTAGAAAATGTAGAAAAAATATTAAAACTATCAAGGTCTTCTTCATCATCCACAGTAGCAGAAGTGTTACATTGCATAGTGGGATTAATATTGCTTACAACACGAGCAGCATCATCACATTCATTTGCATAATAATTATATAGTTGTTGTAAATATTCATTTAGCTTGTTCATAGAAACATATAAAGTTGGGGTTTCAGTTTCTCCAATCTCCATATAAGTATATAAAGCATTCATTAATTGGTAACAATCAGACATTTTAATAGACGGATTTAAAACTGCACCAATTAAGTAAATCGGAGGAATTGGAAAGAAATATTTTTTGAATTTTGCTTGCATTTTTTCAAAAACATCCTTATATTTTTCTTTCTTCTTAAATTCAGATAGTAGAAAAGAAATTTCAGCTATATGTACTAAAGCCATAGTAACAGTAGGGTAATATGCTCCAGAAAACTTCCGATAAATTAAATTCAAGAAAAGAGAGCCAAATAAAAATTATAAAATTAGAAGATGAAATATTGCAAATTGAAGAATGAGAGAAATTGAGTATTTGAGAATTGAGATTGAGATATGAAATTTGAGTGAAGAAATGAAGAAGGGGGGGGGGGTATTTGTAGATTTTAAAAAGGTTAATTTTGTAAAGTGTTAAAAAAAATGGCCATTTCTTAAAAGGATCTGTTGGCCAACGGATCCTTGGCTGAAAAGCTGCCCTCTCCAGCAGTCCAACGGATAGAAACGGGCCCACTTCTGCAAAATTAAAAAAACAAAAAAAAAAGAAATTAGCTGTTAACCGGGTCGGTTCCGGTTCGGGTTAATCGGTTTGGTCACTGTTCATGCCTACCAGTTTACTCGGGCCCGGTTAACCGGATCCCAGATTTGAACCGCACGTTTCCGGCCTAGCCCCCTACCCAGCCCACCCGGCCCCCTTTGAACTGGGCCGGTCCCCGATCGTCGAGCTCGGACCCCTACTTTGATAATTGCTATGCTTTTGAGCTTGTTCCTTTCAACTGTTGAGTGAATGTGCAATCTTGGGAGATGCGGTAATATTCTTGGGTTGTGCGTTGTTCGCCTCGGATGCTGAATATCCCATAAAGGGGTAGGGAATTTGATTACTTGATACAGACTGGACGGGATATCCCTCATGGAGTGTATCCACGGTCGTCCTATGATTGTGTTGTAAGTTGTGTGCTGGTTCATGACATGGAACGTTGTTTCTAGGGTGACGCCCGCGGCCAGGACGGGCAGCGTTGTTTCTACTGAGGTTCGTTCGACTGCATTGTTAACACACGTTAGTGTTATGCAACGTGGTACTTTCTTGTCCTCGAGTCACATTTGGTAGTGACACCTGCTATTGCTTTCTGTCATGCATCTCCCTTTCCTACCATTGTTAGTTTGTGTCTACGAGGAAAAGATGGCTGACCATTTTTATAATCTAGAAGAAACTAAAATTTTAACTAAAAAACTCCCCACAGACGGCGCCAAATTGTTTGACTAAAAAATTGTTAAACTTTTTTAGTTAAATCACTTAATGATGAGAAGAAGGGTGAATCTTAGATAAGAACAATAAAATCTAGACAAAATATCAAGTGAAGTAAGTACGACGAATGACTTTAACCAATGTGTTTGTGCTGATTAAATGCTCATGAATGCAATGACATAAATGCTCAATAAATATGGATAAAGGCAACGAGCATAACAAAAAGGAATTTACCACCCAATTATTATAAGATTTGGATGACTCTTTCCCCTTATAGCAGCGTGGAAAGAAGAGAAATAAAAAGGGTCGAGGAATCTTTGGATCTTGTGACTAAAGAATCACAAACATATGCTTGAATAATGTAATCAATGAACAAGACAACTTTAGTATACTCTCTCACGTCAACCTTTTACAAAGTGTTTTTTCTCATAAATTGAAGATCCCCACTTTTGTTTTCTATCTCTTTCTATTTATAAGGGATACTTTCCAGAAACACTAAAAAGTACAAAATAAGAAATATCCAAAGGAATATTCCTTAGGTCCATATTTGAACCTATGCTAACATTATTTCATCATCTCAGCTGCCCGTCTTTAGCATCAGCCTTCCCGAGAACGATCTTCAATTGTTACACCGTGGTTGACCCCATCCTTGATTTTGCTTATCTATTTGGCAAATCGCCAAAATTGAACCTATACAATACCTATGCCTATTTCTGAAAGCAACGCGTCCAATAAACTTAAAATATTTCACTTAAGACTGCTCCATTTCCTGAGATGGGGCGGATGAGATTTTGTTAGCATCATTATTTTGCAAACATAAAATTGCAATTGAATAGTTTAAAAAGAGTGTATTCGAAGGTGTATTATTTATTGATAGAAATGTATACTCAGAGACGAATTATATGAACCATGGTTTCTCTCTTTTGACTATACTGCCTACAAAACTGTTCACCCTCTCCGCCCTGTATGGGTTCAAATTAGACCATAGAAATTTGGCATGCGAAGACATAAAGCCAAGGTCGGATAGGCCAAGGCCGGACCGTCATCAATAAAGCCAAGGTCGGATAGGCCGAGGATGGACAATCATGAAACTGCTAGTTTGCTTTGGAATACTCGAAAGGAATATTCTACCGAATATTCTCTCTAAATTGTACCTTTAGCTAGGATTTTCTATGGATACCCTTCTTATAAATAGAAGAGGAGGACTTCGCATTTTGGGGGGGCTCTCTCTGTGTCAACCTCTCCCTCTTTCTAGAAAATATGTAAACACACCTCTCCAAAGAAATGAGAGGATCTGCGATCCCATATCTTCATCAGGCCCAAAAAATGGTCATAAGGTTCTTGCATTTGATTATCATTCTTCTTGATTAAATGAAAGAAGATCCGCCTCACTGAAGATCGGGTGAATCTTTTCCTTTATTAATATTTTTGTTACTTAATACATCTTACTTTATGCTATTAAATCTGGTCATAATCGCCGTCAAAATTGATACTCGACTATGTTTTTCCATTCATCTTACTCATCTCGGATCTAGAGTTAATTATCTTTAACTAGGATTTAACCCTTCATCTCTTTTGATTGATTTGCTTAAAAAGTGTTTAATAACTTTTGAGCCAAACAATTTGGCGCCGTCTGTGGGGATTTTCCAGTTAAAATTTTAGTTTCCTTTAGATCTAAGATTCAATTCCGACTATGGAGTGTCTTCAGGGAAGCCAAATGAATTTGATACACCTAATAAAATAATGATTGAAGTACCTCTGTTGAATCATGGTTTCAAGGTGAGAAAAGATATGGTCTCAATATTGCTCCAAGAAATCATAAACAACTCAAGATATTTAGCTCAACTAGAAGGCCTTCGGTCTGTTGCATTAAAATAAAATCATTAGAGCTTTCCATTTGATCACTCGCCTGGTCCGCATTATCATGCAACAAAGACTATTACTGACAAATCTTTAAACAATTTCCAAATCTAAAGCTATTGGAGTTTTATTGAATAAAAGATGTAGAATATTTGGGAACTACCCTGTCGTATGCATTGACATCTAATCTAGATTTAAAAAGTGGCCCAACATTATACTTGGCTACTGCTAAAATACCACGGTTGAGAGGTGTGGTTTTGCACAGTGGCGTCCTTTCAGGCCTTCGTGTGCTTTGTCATGCCAACTTCACTTTTTGCTTTGACATTTACAAGGACAGAAACTAGCTCTCAAGTATGAAGCACGGCAAATCATCCTTCGATATGGCTCACAACCCGTCATCAACCAAGTCATAGGGACTTTCCAAATAAAAGAACAAAGGCTACGAAAATATCAGGCGGGAAGCCATAAGCTACTGCCCGAGTTTGACGAGTGTCAACTCGACCGGATGCCCCGAGCATAAAATATCGAAATAGACGGCCTTGTCAAACTGGTAGCGGCCACTAAAAGCATAACCAGAGGAGTGAACGTGGCCTTTCCTCTCCACTTGCCGATCGATCAAATCGAGGTAATGAACGATTTAATTTGGTTTAACTAACCATTTTTCTTAATGGAATAGAAGAAGGAGCATTCTCCTAGATACACGAACAAGAAATGCATCATATTCTCCAAATACAAGCAAAATTAAACAAACTGGGACTCCCCCAGGAAATACAACATGTTCTCAAATGCATGAAAAATTAAGCAAATTAGGACTCCCCCAGGGAACCCTTTAAGTCTAAGTGCCTTCGTCATCAAAGTTTGACAGTTCGACCTCGTTCGAACTGGGATTAAAGCTAAGTGCTTTCACCATCAAAGTTTAACAGTTCGACCTCGCTCGAACTGGGATTAAGGCTAAGTTCCTTCGCCATCAAAGTTTGACAGTTCAACCTCGTTCGAACTGGGACTCAGGCTAAGTGCCTTCGCCATCAAAGTTTGACAGCTCAACCTCATTCGAACTGGGACTCAGGCTAAGTGCCTTCGCCATCAAAGTTTGACAATTCGACCTCGTTAGAACTGGGACTCAGGCTAAGTGCCTTCGCCATCAAAGTTTGACAATTAGACCTCGTTCAAATTGGGATTAAGGCTAAGTGCCTTCGCCATCAAAGTTTGACAGTTCGACCGCGCTTGAATTGGGATTAAGGCTCTGTGCCTTCGCCATCAAAGTTTGATGGTTCGACCTCGCTCAAACTGGGATTAAGGCTATGTGCCTGCGTCATCAAAGATTAACAATTCGACCTCGCTCGATTGGGACTCAGGCTAAGTGCCTTCGCCAAAGAAGAAGAGTTCAACCTTAATCAAACGATGACGGGTTAACATTTCAATAAGTCAAAATAACACCTTTTAAGGCCAAGGAGCATCGCCAAAGAGAGGAGGTCGACCCCAAAGGCCAAGGGCCTTCGCCAAAGAGAAGAATTCGGCCTCGACCGAAATAACCTTCGGCCTCGCCCAAATCAACCTCCGGCCTTGTCCGAATCAACATTCGGCCTCGTTCAAATCGGCCTTGCAGCCAAGGGCCATCGCTAAAAAAGAGGGGGTTGACACTTATGGCCAAGGGCCATCGCCAAAGAGAGGAGGTCGACCCCAAAGGCCGACATCCTTTGCCAAAGAGAATAATTTAGCCTCGACCAAAATAACATTCGACCTTGACTGAATCAACCTTCGGCCTCGTTCGAATCAACATTCAGCCTCGTCCAAATCGACTTTGTGGCCAAGGGCCGTTGCTAAAAAAGAGGGGGTCGACCCTTACGGCCAAAGGCCTTCGCCAAAGAGAAGAATTCGGCCTTGACTGAAATAACATTCGGCCTCGACCGAAATAACATTTGGCCTCAACCGAATAAATCTTCGGCCTCGTTCAAATTGGCCTTGTGGCCAAGGGTCGTCGCTAAAACAGAGGGGGTCGACCATTATGGCCAAGGGGCATCGCCAAAGAGAGGAGGTCGACCCCAAAGACCGACGACCTTTTCCAAAGAGAAGAATTCAGCCTCGACCGAATCAACCTTCGACCTCGTCCGAATCAACATTCAGCTTCGTCCAAATCGACCTTGCGGCCAAGGGTCGTCACTAAAAAGAGAGGGTCAACCCTTACGGCCAAGGGTTATCGCCAAAAAAAAGAATTCGGCCTCGACCGAAATAACATTCGGCCTCGACCGAATCAACCTTCAGCCTCGTCCGAATAAACATTCGGTCGTCCGAAACAATATTCGGCCTCGTTCGAATCAACCTTCGACCTCGTCCGAATTGACTTTACGGCCAAGGGCCTTTGCCAAAGAAGAGTTCGACCTCGACCGAAAAACGACGGGTCAATATTCTGACAAAATCGAAATAATACCCTCTAAGGCCATGGACCTTCGCCGAAGAGAATTCGAAATGTCCCTAAGGCCAAGTGCCGTCAGAAAATATAAAGGGAAAGAAAGACCGGGACTCGCCATGTGGGAATATACCTCGCACCAAAGTTTCGAAAAGCAAAAACATGGAAAAGTACAAGGCGAATAACAACGAAACGTTCTTTATACAAAGTCACTACGCAAATAGTCGCAGATTACATACGACCCAGATCAATGGTCAAAAAATACAGCTATCTTTTCACTCGGCGCCACCATCGCCACTCTCTTCACCACCATCTCCAAGATATTCTCCCTCGGCATCAGCATCCTCAGCTGCAACCCATACTAGTCGACCTCCCCATCTTAATTTCTCGAACTACGATTAATAAAGTCCGCTCACTGAGCTCGACCAAGAGACGACCTTGATAAGCGGAGGGACTAACTGTATGGGTCAAAATTAGACCAGAGAAATTCGGCACGCGAAGACATAAAGCCAAGGTCGGACCATCATCAATAAAG
>MU718598.1:24727-39965 GCA_026770625.1 Nicotiana glauca
ATATCTTCATCAGGCCCAAAAAATGGTCATAAGGTTTCTGTATTTGATTATCATTCTTCTTGATTAAATGAAAGAAGATCCGTCTCACTGAAGATCGGGTGAATCTTTTCTTTTATTCATATTTTTGTTACTTAATACATCTTACTTTATGCTATTAAATCTGGTCATAATCGCCGTCAACATTGATACTCGACTATGTTTTTCCATTCATCTTACTCACCTCGGATCTAGAGTTAATTATTTTTAACTAGGATTTACCTCTTCATCTCTTTTGATTGATTTGCTAAAAAAGTGTTTAATAACTTTTGAGCCAAACACGCCCCAAGTTAGAAAATTCCTACTCCACCGAATATAATTTTAAAACTGCGGCTCATCTATAAATATTCTTAAGAAATTTTCGTCCTATACCATATTTAAAACTATATTATCAAATATGTTCATAGTTTGCTAATTACCATTCATGTTAATAATATTCCTACAAAATATAGACAATGCATTAAATAAGGAATCATTATAGCTGTAGGATTCCTTATTTAAGCACGCAAAAATTGGAAATTAAATATTCTTCAGATCTTCACAATGCAAATCACGCACATTCATAATTATCGTCGGCTTCGTTTCAAATTTTTCATACTCTGTTTTTGCGATACACTCTGTTTCCATAATTCTCTCTACATCTCTCTATCTCTCAATCCCAAATTTTAATAATACAAAGCAAACGAAAAGAGATCAGCAATTCCACCATTGACAGCCATTAAAAATCTTTGAAGCTATGAATTCAAATTTGGGTTTTAAAAAATCATTATTTGTTTGGATTGAGTGTTATTGAAAATAATTGGGAATATGGTTTGGAGTTTATATATCAATTTTGAGGGGTTTTGTAAAGATTAGAGTTACTTTTGATTGAATTTCATACTGAAACAAGAAGAAGAAGAAGAAGAAGAAGAAGAAGAAGAAGAAGAAGAAGAAGAAGAAGAAGAAGAAGAAGAAGAAGAAGAAGAAGAAGAAGAAGAAGAAGACGACATGACATACATTATATTGCAGAAATTGTAGAAATATTGTAGATAAATTGTACACTGTTATTTATTTATTTTTCTTTTATTCATTTACCTACTGTATGAAAGTTGAACAACATTTTATAAAATTGTACATAAGTGGATGATTTAGTACTGTTTTGGACAAAAATATGTATCAAAAATGTGAAACATGCATTTCAGGGGAAGCATGTCGAGTCCAAATATGTACCCAATTTGTAGATATTTTGTAGATTATTTGTATTCTGATTGTAGATGCTTTATTTTCTATTTCCACAAATAAAAAACGACTAAAACTTCTACATATCTTCTGAAAAATGCAATTATGTCAAAAATCTCAATTATGCTACAATTGAATGGGAATTGGGATATTAAAATTCAATGTATCAAGTTTGTAGATATTTTGTAGATTATATGTATTCTGATTGTAGATGCTTTATTTTCTATTTTCACAAATCAAAAACGACCAAAACTTCTACAAATCTTCTGCAAAAAATGCAATTATGTCGAAAATTTCAATTATACTACAATTGAATGGGAATTGAGATATTAAATTCAATGTACCCAGTTTGTAGATATTTTATCGATAAATTGTAGATTATTTATATTCTGATTGTAGATGCTTTATTTTTTGTTTTCACAAATCAAAAATGACTAAAACTTCTATAAATCTTCTGCAAACAATGTAATTATGTCGAAAAACCCAATTATGCTACAATTATGTGATTCTCCTATATGCTCTTGTTACTCCTTACGAAACTGCTGTGTTGAATATGGAATCCAAAAAAACATGATGAAGGATACATATTCCTAAGAAATTTTGTAGATAATTTGTAGAAACATTGAAATTCTGTATTTTCATATTAATTTTTCAAATGATATGTAATTTTGTTGTAGATTAAATGTAGAAAATAAGCCATTGTGAATCTTATTTGACTCATTCCTCACATTCAATCTATTCTACAAATTTAAAGGTATAACAATATATATAACTTAAAAAACATCTTCTCCTCTGCACAAGTTAGCTCCAAAACAGACTAAGTGGAATAACAAGCTCCCATCAAAACTTTTAACACAAAAACACAAAACTCAAAAATAAATAAACAACAGTTTATAATTTTTCTATAATTTATCTACAATTTCTGCAATATAATATATGTCATGTCTTCTTCTTTTTCTTCGAGTTTCAATTTGAAATTCAGCCAAAATCAAGTCTAATCTTCACCAAAATCCCTCAAAATTGAGATATGAACTCCAAATCATATTCCTAATTATTTACAACAACACCCAATCCAAACAAAGAATGATTTTTGAAAACCCAAATTAAAATTCAAAGCTTCAAAACTTTTTAATGACTGTCAATGGTGGAATTGCTGCTCTCTTTTCCTTTCCTCTTATATTACTGAAATTTAGGATTGCGAGATAGAGAGACGTAGAGAGAATTCTCAATTCTTTGCAACTGTGACCACGTGATTTTTGCCCTATATATGAATTATTCCCAAAATTTAAACAAAATAATTTCTTTATTATTTTACAATTTTTGTGAATTTTGTGTTATTTTCTGTTAATTGTTTCATTTTATTTGTGCATTTTAATTCATATGAAAAAATATAAAAATACACTTGACATTTGCATTTAAGATTTAGATTCATATTTTAAGATTAATTAGGGATTAAGTTGCTTTAGAACAAAATATAAAGAAAATAACAAAAATAGTCTATTTTTGCATTTTAATTGTTAATTGTTGAATTTGCCACGAAATAGTTTTTAAACAATTTTGGAAATTAATTAGTTTCATTTTGGAAATAAATTAGGTCTCTATTTTAAATTTTGTATTTTAATAAAATCAAAAAATATAAATACAAAATGAAATACAATAAATAAATAAAAGAAATACAAATGGAAAAGAAAACAAATAGAAAAGGGGGGCTGGTCTTAAAAGACCCGAATTTGGGCCAAATGGTTGAGCCCAAAACAAAATTAACCTTGAAAGATCCAGGCCCAATCCCAATAACCCGGTCTGCCCTAATAAATAAAACGACGTCGTTCCTGAAAATTAATCGTGGCCCTTAATTGTTGATCTAACGGACAAGAGTATCCTAGGTTTATTAATATAAAACTGTCTTAAACCCCCCTCCACCCCGTATCTCCTTCTCCAATACACCCTAATGAGCCCTGTGTAACGCCACCGTCCGCCATCGCCGGAAATCGCCCACGGCGGCGGCCGGTGGCCAATCAGGCCCAAAACCACACTACAGCCTCGCTTCCCCTCCCTCATCCTCATGCCCTCCTCCGTTTTCCCAAAATCCTACTGGAACGCTTCAAGTTTTTGAAACCCTAGCCGCCGCCGGTGAACGCCACCACCTCCAAACGCCACCAGATTAACACCCCAAACTCCCCTTCTCACCCCCTTTCCAAATATGCAAATGGCTTCCCTCAAATCACAGCCTAAACCCTCAAATCTTAGATCAACGAAACTCCGGACAAAGCGTCACCTTGCCCAAACACCACCAAATTTACACCAAAAGATCGCCTCCGTATCCTCTATCGAACCCCCTTAACCCCGTCCCTCGAATCCCACCAGAACTGTTCGAATACCAATTTTAGTTTTTTCGGCCAAAACCCTAGTTGTACCAAATCTTCCCAAATTGATACCACAGGGTCCTTGGACCTTTCCCATGAAGAATTCACAGTCAAATGCGTTCAAATCCCATCGAGTCGTTCGAATCTTGATTTTTGAAAAAATAACCGGTAAGTTTCTTTAAGGGCTCTTAGTATTTCCGTTATAGTTAATTAGTTGTGTAATTAGTCGGAGTCTAATTTTGTGTGTTTCCATTTTTATCTGATTCAATTGGTATCACAGTAGTTAATTCATCCTGTTCCAAATCTTAGTTTGATATCGTTCTTGATTGATTAGCTTTAAATTAGTAGGTGTCTTTTAAACTTTCTGATTTAGTTCGATCTTTGCATTTAATTCTGTTAGATTAATTGTTAATAACAGTTTACTTCAGATTTCATGATAGTTCTAGGTGAATAGAGTTATTCAAATAGGTTCGATTCTCATCTTAGTCGATTAATTGTTTCATTTAGTTTTAGTCGTCAGGAGTAGTTCATGCAATCTGATTTCATATTGAGTTAGGATGATTAATCGGCTAGTTAGTAGTTAGGATCTGAGTTTGAATTTAGTTTTAGTTGATTAAAACCCATTGAATGGTTGTTTAATTAGGGTCGGTCAGTCAGTCAACAAGGGTGGGTTAGTTAGTAAATTCAAGTTAATAAAGGGGTAACTTGGGGGATTCACTTGGGGACTGAATTTGGAAACTACTAGAAGCTCCTAGGAGGGGTGTTAGTTAAAAGTTTAGATTCATAGTGGTAGTTACTTGTGCAACAAGTTTAAAAATGAGGGACTAAAGTTGAAATTGAATAAGGACTGAAAAGAAAACAAAAATCTTATAAAGCTTCCTTTGTGCCTATAAAAGGGCATCACCCTTGCCTCATTCACAAGTTTTATACACCTCTGAAAATTCGTAGAGATCCCAGCCATCAAAAATTCCCTTTCAAAGCCATTTTAGTCTTCAGATTAGCATTTGAAATAAAAATACAAAAAAAAGGATCAGAAAACAGAAAAACTCAAAAATATTGTTACATTGAATCTCTCCCTTAGATTAAATAAAAAATTCAGTTGTCATTTCGAGTTCCTAGGGTCCTGGGTCAGCTTCAAGCTTATATGATTTTTTCCAAGCCATATGGATTGAATTACTGGTTTTATTTTGATTCCCTGGGTTTCGAACTTTCCTGGACTGTTGCTGGATAGTGCTACTAGTGTGATTTGCTGTTCAAGCGTGTTGAATACTACTTCCTGCTGCTGACTCTCTTCTTCTCTTCTATTTCATTATAATTCCAGGTACACACTTTGAATTCGCCTTGATGTAGCTTTGAGTTGGAATGAAATTAAAAGTATTCATCAGATCCGCGCTTGTTTGGATTATCCGATATTTGTAATTAAATAGATGCTATTTGATGTGTATTTATCTAGTATTAGGTTATTTGGTTTGTATTAACATGAACAATGGACTGAATAGTTGGACTGTATAACTAATCTCAATCGTAGATTATGTTAGCTTGTATTTTTGCATTTGAGGTTTATCCCTGATGATTAGGACTACTTGGGTTGTCATACCTGTAAATGTTCATCTATGGAATGAGTTAATTTTGATGCTTCCTTAGGATTCAATCTCGTGTTAAAGTAATTGTTAAAATTTGAAGATGATTTACTTCATGTATTTGAGGTTGGTCAATTTGGATGTCAAAATCCCAAACATATGATTCAGCCTGTTAAGCCTGTTGAATTTGGTGCTTCAGTATAGTGGATAATCACGCTAGGGTAATCATTGATTCCTGTAATGATTTGTGTTAATTGGTAGCTTAGTAAAAATGTTTAGATTCTATTTTTACATGACACTGAATCTCGATTATCAAGTTCAATGTTTCATATGCAGCACAGAATTAGATCGTGATATTATTTGATAGTTTAAGTCATTAATGCCTTATTAAGGCCCGTTCAGCCTGGTTTTGACGAATGCCTGGATTGTTTGGGCTAGAGAGAGGCAATTCAGTATGGCCCAATTGTGAGAAAGCTATGGTGCTGGGCCCATCTCTTCCCAACTCAAATAATTAAGGGATTGGGCAGTTTAGGCTTAGGCTTTGATTCCCATCTCTTCATGACTGGGCCCGAACATGGAAATTAATTGTTAAAAGCCTTTGATCAAATTGATAATTTCTTTTAAAGCAAAAACAAAACAATTTTGAGCCTTCCAAATTAGGTAGCGGATTTAAATTAAGAGGTTTTTCTCTTGTTTAAGTTCGGACTTGAATTTGAGGCCCAAATTGTGTAATACTAATTAATCAGGCCCTTTTAGAGACAAATTTAATAGAAAATAATAGTTTGGTCTAGGATGGCCTTTAAAAAATAAAACGAGATGAGTCTCGCTAAACAAAACCCATAAATTGCGGGCCCTCATTAAGTGCTTAATTAAAAAAAATACTTAGAACTTGGGGCATGCCGTTTAGCGAACTTCACAGCCTCCCACAATGTTTAAAAGACGTTAGTCACTTTAGACACGGTTTTAATAATCTTACCTTCCTAAATATGGGTGTGCATTCATACACCCCAAATCCAAATCCAAAAACTTTGAATAAGAATATGTCGAGGATCCGGGTGCATTTCATGTGACGTGGTCCGAAAACACATTTTTAAACGACGTTCACTTTTCGTAAAAAATAATTAAAAGCGGTAAATAATTATAATATTGCACTATAGGTTGAAGCATATAAAAATTAGATTTTTAGCCATTTATAATAATTTAAGCGACCGTGCTAGAACCATGGGATCCGGGGGTGCCTAACACCTTCCCTCGGGTCAACAGAATTCCTTACACAGAATTTCTGGTTCGCAGACTCCAATTGGGAAGTCGAAATTTTTCTCGATTTGGGATTCAAATTAAACCGGTGACTTGGGATACCAAAAACCAATCCTATCCCAAGTGGAGACTCTAAAAATAAATAAATAATCCCAATTCGAATAGTGTCACTTTAAATGGAAAAACTCCCTTATACATTTATCCTTCGGGGTAGGTGTGTAAAAAAGGAGGTGTGACAGCTCTGGCGACTCTGCTAGGGATCGAACCCAGAATGTCGGTTCAGGGTTCAAAGAATTCGAGCTTAGTTTAATTATTATATTTGGCTTTATCTGGTTTTTCTACATGCTTCCATGCTATATGTGCTAAATATTTTATTGCTTTAATATTTGTTGAATTGTATATAAACTGCCGCGAATCCCTTCCTCTTTCTGAGTCTTCTACATCATGGAGAAGGGTGAACTTCATGTAGCTTCTCTTCTGTTTAGAGTCTTTCCCAATTTAGAACGAGGTTGGATAAGTTGCTAAGCCGGCGGAGCTTCTGTATCCCCGGTACGCTGCCTCCCCCTCGGCTCGAGTTGTCCGCTCGGGTAAGCCAGGTCTAGACCAATAAACCTAGGGTTTAAACCTAGAAGAACAAAAACTCATGCCGGATCCCTAGTAGGTCATTTATTTGCATCATGTGCATTTGACTTAGGGGACTCAACACAGGGGTTGGGTCCGTCTAGGACAGGTGACCTGAATTGAAATGACCATCCTAATGCATCTTCCGTGCTACTTGCGCATTTATTTGCCCGGCTTTGTATGTTGACCGGTTTGTATACAATGAGAGAACATTGAGAAAAATAGCAGTGTTAGGACTCAGTGAGGATAACCTTTTGTTGTGAAAAAACCAATGCCAAAATAGTACCAAAATGCTGCCGGATTTTTGAAAAATGAAAAAAGAGAAAATATTTGAAAAAACAGAAAGAAAATTGTTGTTCAAAATAGTTTAGATTTTGGCAAGTCTGCCCGAACTACGCCGGTTTGATTCTCACCGGATGTGAGATACGTAGGCAACCCTCATCGGGTCTAACCACCTTTTTTGCAAAATAACCAAAAAATGTCAAAATTTTAATTTTCATCATAAATAAAGTCGGGTGATGCCATTCTTGATAAAATAAGCCGAATGTCCCCAAAAGGGCGCTGGAAGGCTGTTTTTGCAAAAACAGCCACCCTGAGTCATTTTAAAACGATTTGCGGGCACAACCTTAAAATCTCCCTTTCGGAAGTGCTGAAAGGCCGTATTTGCAAAATCGAGTCTTTGTTTTCTTAAATTAAATATTTTTGAATAATAGCCATTTTTTTAAAGTCAAATGAGTCATTACACGGCCAGCTTTCTTTAAATAGCCTACAGTTGACATTGAAACCTTCTCAGTCTTGCGCAGGCCCGCGGCGATGCCGAGTGATGCCCCGCGGTCCACATGATTTGAAGCTTTGATGTATTCCTAGTCATCGAGTTTGTATTTTGTTTTGTAATTTTCCCCTTTAAGAAAACCGAATAGTCTAGTATCTCTTGTAATCGGCGCTTATTAATGAAAATTTGGAAAAAATCCCAAAAATCATCTCGTTAGTTTTGCATTTAATTTGCAAGAACTACGCTTGGTCTGATTCATGCGGGGCCATGATACAATCTACATAAGATTTGACCGTAATCTTAAGAAAAGATAAAAAGAGAAATACGAGGGAAATAAACAATGGAAAAACAAGAGAAAAAGAAACACAAAGGAAGGCAATAAGGCATTGAGAGAAAAAACCAGGGCCAAAGAAAAGAAAAGGCAGAAAATGAAAAAGAGGGAAAAGAAAATGAGAGAAAAACAAAACAAAAAGAGAAAAGAAAAGAAAAGAGAAAAGAAAAGTCGGGATGACGCATGCGACCGAAGCAAACATGTAGATATTCATTTAACTGTATAGGTGCATCACACTCCAGTGTGTAGTTACCTATCTGTTACTTGTTTCACACTAACCGTTGTTGCTGTCATTATCCAGCTGAGTTTTAGAAACAGTGGTTGGTTTGTGGTAAGCTGGCCTCGCATCGATGCTTCACTAGATCAAAAGGAAGCACCAAGATGTCATCTGAAATGACCCTGCCTGCAATCCCCATACCTGAAGACAGCCCAATCTCTGGGATCCTGGCCTCTGAATCTTATACAGCTGAAGAAAATCGGATATTGCGCTTGCGATTGATGGAAATGTGGGATGCTTGGAACATTGGAAAGGAACCCCCAAGCACTATCCCCGGGTTTCCGGAGTTATTCCCTAGATCTGGAGGGGTTATCACTGTCCCCATCAGCCGTCCAAATATTCCTATGGGCCAACCTACCATGACTGTTAACTTTCTCGGAACACCCTCTGAGGCTCATCCCCAAGTGTTCCCATCCCGGATTGCGCCCAACATCTTTACAGCTCCACCATCCTCTGCAACAACCCAACCATCGCTACCAAAACACGTTTTTGACCCTTCAGTCTTCACATTTTAGAATCCAGTTTTTCAGGCTGACCCTCCTCACTATCCTCAATGTACCCACTCCCAGCCACCATATGAGCTTACACTGGGGCAAGACAAAACCCCTAAAGCCCCAGAACAGGCTGAAATGACAAAGAGGATGAGGAGTTTAGAACAGAGTCTCAAGAATATGCAGGGTTTAAGCGGGCAGAAGAGCGTTTCTTACAATGATATGTGCATGTTCCCTCACATGCACCTGCCCATGGGATTCAAAATGCCAAAGTTCGAAAAGTACGATGGATATGGTGATCCCATTGCTCACCTTAAAAAGTATTGTAATCAGCTGTGTGGGGCGAGTGGAAAAGAAGAGTTATTAATGGCTTACTTTGGAGAAAGCTTGGTGGGCATAGCGTCGGAGTGGTACATGGATCAGGACATATCTCGATGGCACATTTAGGATGACCTTGCTAGAGATTTTGTTCGACAGTTTCAATACAACATAGACATTGCGCCAGACAGGAACTCCTTGACGAATCTCAAAAAGAAGCCCTCAGAAAGTTTCAGGGAATACGTTATTAAGTGGCGTGAGCAAGCGCCGAGGGTGAAACCACCGATGGACGAAGGGAAAATGGTCACTATATTTCTTCAGGCCCAGGAAGAGGACTATTTTCAAAATATGATGTCGGCCATGGGCAAGCCTTTTGCAGAGGCAATTATGATCGGTGAAATGGTGGAGAATGGGCTGAAAACCGGCAGAATTTTGAGCCAATCAGCTATCAGATCAACCTCCCAAGCCATCCAAGGCAGATCTGGAGGAATGGAAAAGGGTAGGACAGAAGAGGAAATGTCCATGGCGGCGTCGGGTGCGAGAAGACACCGCGCTCCTGGACCCATGTTTTCAGAAAGAACCCCCCAGCATTATTACCCTTATCAGGAAATGTCCTATATTCCTCAACCGTATGCGGTCATGAATGCTCAACCTTTTGCACGACCACAGCAACATGCCAATAGAAATCAACCTCCATTCCCAAGAAATCAGGCTCCCCACCAGAACCACTATAATCCTCGACCTCCGCAGAATAACTTCCGTCCCTGGGAACCACCCAAGAGACCAAACTTTACCCCAATTGGTGAATCTTACTCTAGTCTATTCCCGAAACTTGTCCAAATGGGTCTACTGCAGCCGGTTCCTCAGAATAGACAAAACCCGGCATCGCCTACCTATAGAGATGGTGTTAGGTGTGCATACCATTCAGGGGCAGAGGGCCATCATACAAATGACTGTTGGACTCTGAAACAAGCGGTGGAGAATTTAATAGAGCAAGGGAAAATTGTGTTGAGGGATGAGGATGTCCCAAATATGACCAATAACCCGCTGCCCGCTCATAACAACGGGCCAGTAATCGGGATGATCTGTGAGGACAAAGAATTCGTTCCAGCCTTAAAAGCTATAATTGCTATTGCCGATGCAGAAAGAAAGCCCGAGGTGGACCCGAAACAAGAGAAAGGGGAGGAGAAGAGCGAAATCACCAAGACAGAACCACAAAAGAAAGATGATTGGAAAAAAGGAACACAAATGTATGGAACCAAGCAAGCCTATGTGGTACGGGGGACAATTAAACCACCTCGACTGAGTGAGCCAGTGGTTATTGGACGCACACCATAGAATCCCATGACGAGCTCTGCTGCGGTACCATGGAACTATCAGCAAACAGTGGTTACATACAAGGGCAAAGAACTCTCGGGAAAACCTCCAGGAAAAACCTCTGTTGAGAAATATTCAAATGAAGAGGAGGTAAACAATGCCACCAAAAGGCATTTTCCGCCTAAGAAGCCTGTGAATGCTAAGGAAGCAGAAGTGTTCTTTCAAAAAATGAAAATGGCCGAAACTTTTGTCAATCCTAAGTACAGTAAAGAGGAAGATGATGAGGTTGCCATGGCTGAAAACATCGAGGAAATACGTGGGGCAATAAGGAAAATGGTCTACAAAACCCACATGGTCCAGCCTGGAGAGGGCTAGCATTGCTGAGGTGCTATACATGGGACCAAGCGCCAAGCTTCAAAACTGGAAGGCTACACCATTCCCGATTAGGCAGGAGTCCCGGTAGACTTGTCCTGCAACTTTTTCTGCATCCCGAGTTATTTCAGGGTGTAACTCGGATGTTTCCTGTAGTTTCTTATCTTTAAATTCCCGAATGTGAACCCTGTTATCTTCAAAATTTCAAAAAAAAAATAAAATCAATATTTCATCGTTCATTTTTCTCTCTGATTTTGCTATTTCTCCCCTTCATTTTTTCTTTTTAGTTCTAATAATGCAGCTTTAAATAACATGACATGCTTGCGGACTTCATGCCTAGATTCCGAAACGCTGTCAGATTTCGAAATAATGAATCAAGAGTCAAAACGCAAAGAAGGTAACCTCGAGAAAATAAAACAAAGAATTGGAACAATTGAAGAAAAATTGGTTCGCGTACATTGCAGTGTGCCGTACTCAGGGAACACCCGGGTATTTGTACCGACAAAGATTGGCCCATGCTTACAACAAGAAAGTACGGCCCAGGAATCTTGAAATAGGACAACTGGTGTTAAGGTGCATTCTTCCTCATCACTAGGAAGCAAAAGGAAAACTCGCTCCTAGTTGGAAGAGTTCATACATCCTCTGGAAAATATTTCTGAGAGGAGCATTGTATCTGGGAGACATTGAAGGAAATGATCCTGCAATAGCAGTCAATGCGGATGTAGTAAAAAGTTACTATGTCTAGACCTCCTGGGGTGATGGCTTTTTGTGTAATTGAGATGACGAAGGCTTTCCTTCCCGCTACCCCAAACACTATCAATCTTTCATAAACCTTTTGAGCCGATTATGCTTCTTTGATTACCCTCTCTGGAACCCGAAAAAAAAGAAAGAAAAGAAAAGAAAAAGAAAAGAAAAATAAAAAGAAAAACAAAACAAAACAAAACAAAAAAAAACAAAAACAAAAACAAACAAAAAATTATTATCTGCCTGAACTACGTTTGACTTGATCCCGAAAGGGTACGTAGGCAGCCTCTTCCTGAGGTTCAGTCACACCAAAACAAAATCCCAATTTACCCAAAATTGAAACTGGGGCAGATGATATGATGGTTCGGCTATGAATCCGTCGAAATGGTTCCAAAGTTGTAGTTCCGCCCAAAATCCTTCTTATCCCAAAGACCTTGTCCAAGTCCTTCCGATCAATTGGCAAAAGCAGGGAAGTAAAAAATATCATTGTTGGAATCGGAAACAATTCAAACTAAGAGAAATAAAATGAGAGAGTCTTATCGGTGAAAACCTTCGGGCACCATAAGACGATGGTGAGTAGAGAAACTGAAAATGAGAGAGTCCGCTTAGTGAAAACTCGCAAAGAGCACTATCGGGCGATGGTGAGAAGAGAAATGAGAGAGGTCGATTGGCGAAAACCAGCAAAGGGCGCTGTCGACCGAAATGAAGACATCTCATCATTAAAAGAGTCCTGGCAAGGTTCTCTGGTTTTGAAATGCGGATCAATGGGTTCACAAGAAGCTGGAAAGTTTGTGTGGGTCGGGCGTCCAGTCCAAGAAGCATGTCATGCTCATTTGAAGCCAGCATGCACACCCCAGATAAGTCCTTCTTTTCCCCGAAAGGGATGCTTCTCTTTAAACTCATTCGCTTGCCTTTTATATATTTCTTCCTTGAATCCATTTTGGTTTAACACTGATTACGGAATTACTACAAAGAAAGGTGGCAGGATTGGTTCTATCGGGCTCAGCCTGGTCAGAGTCAAAGAAAATGTCCAGCCTCAGCGAGTGCGTCAGGCCAATCCCGACTGACCATAGTGGTTGACGCTTTCGAAGCAAAGACATTGGAAAAGAAAGAAAATCAAAGGCAAAGGAAGAATAAAGTGAAAAGGCCAGAGCCCACACGGGCGAGTCATAATGAAACCCTGAGAGTTGAACCCGGTCGGTTTGAAAAGAGATTCACCTTCAAGGCCAACAAACAGCAAAATTTCTCAACAGAAAGGGGGCCAGGATCAAGCAATTAGGATAATCAAGGCCACAAAACAACCCACAGTTTCAAACTAACAAATCATTCTTTGTTGAAAATAGGTCTTATTCAGAGCAACCGTGCAAGTAGCAGGTGCAACCCAAAAAGAAATAAATGCGAAACAGCGTTGCAACAAGAAAGCGACAGAAAGGGAAGTTTCCCAAAATTCTTTCATGCGTTTTGCTAATTAAAAAGGAAAAATAAAAGAAAAGAAAAGAAGGAGAAAGAGAAGAAGAAAAAGAAAGAAATGAAAATGAAAACCACAAAAGAAAAACAAATCATAGTAGCACAGGACTTTTTCCTTCTACCCCGGCATAATCCGAGGATTTCCCTGGCATAACCCAAGGAGTTTTTTCTTTCCAAATCCCGGCATAACCCGTGGACCTCCCTGGCATAACCCAAGGAGCGTTTTCTTTCCAAATCCCGGCATTACCCGAGGATCTCCCTGGCATAACCCAAGGAGCATTTTCTTTCCAAATCCCGGCATAACCCGTGGACCTCCCTGGAATAACCCAAAGACCATTTTATTTTATCCCGGCATAACCCGTGGACCTCCCTAGCATAACCCAAGGACCATTTTTTCCTTCCTGGCATAACTCAAGGACCATTTTCTTCTACCCCAGCATAATCCGAGGATTTTTCTGGCATAACCCAAGGAGCTTTTTCTTTCCAAATCCCGGCATAACCCGTGGACCTCCCTGGCATAACCCAAGGAGCATTTTCTTTCCAAATCCCGGCATAACCCGAGGATCTCCCTGGCATAACCCAAGGAGCGTTTTCTGTCCAAATCCCGGCATAACCCGTGGACCTCCCTGGCATAACCCAAGGACTATTTTCTTTTATCCCGACATAACCCGTGGACCTCCCTGGCATAACCCAAGGACTATTTTCTTTTATCTCGGCATAACCCGTGGACCTTCCTGGCATAACCCAAGGACCTTTTTCTTCTATCTAGGCATAACCCGCGGACCTCCCCGGCATAACCTGAGAACCTTTTCTTTTCCGGCATAACCCAGTCATCTTCTAGCATAACCTGGATTCATTGACAAAGATACACAATCCTGATTCAATTGCTTAAGATACGTGTCACAACTAACTCACGAAATTCTCCTAGTGAAAACTGGGGCAGAAAAATTTCGTTCATTTGTTTGTTTTGGTATCTTAAGCAGGTTGACCTCAAGACACAAGGTGCATGACCGTTGGGATGAGTCTCAATCCAGAGTCAAGAAAAGAAGAAAAGAACAAAAAAGAAATGAACTCAAATGCGAAACAAGCAAGGGCGCGGATGGCTCAAAATCTGATTGAAGTCACAAGCTCCGCTGATCCTGTCTTAACCCAATGCTGCATGAAGAAATAAACACCTACAACTTGCAAGGATCAAGATTCAGATCGAAGTCCACAACAAAATCAGCTAAGACTCAAGATCAAGTTTCAAGAAAATTATAGATAGGAATCTTATAACTCATAGTTGATAGGCATAGCTAGCTTAGCTTTGATTTTCCTTTTGGTGTAATAAGGAGGTCAGTAAGCAGTAGCAGCAGCAACAGCAGTGAAATCACAGCTTCTGGTAGTCCCAGCTATCAAACCTTCCCGAACTACACTGACCTGATTCCTGTTTAGCCCAGGATATGTAGACAACCTCTGAAGCAGGGTGCGGTCAAACTTTTCAAAAATGCTTCACACGGAATATTCGAACGGGCAAAAATCGCTCATATTTGCTCACTTATCTTTGCCCGAAAACTTTTCACGTTTCCGAGCAAAAAGGGGCAGCTTTGAGCACGTGATTTTTTCCCTATATATGAATTATTCCCAAAATTCAAACAAAACAATTTTTTTATTATTTTACAATTATTGTGAATTTTGTGTTATTTTTTGTTAATTATTGCATTTTATTTGTGCATTTTAATTCATATGAAAATATAAAAATACACTTGACATTTGCATTTAGGATTTAGTTTCATATTTTAAGACTAATTAGGAATTAAGTTGTTTTAGAACAAAATATAAAGAAAATAACAAAAATAGTCCATTTTTGCATTTTAATTGTTAATTGTTGAATTTGCCACGAAATAGTTTTTAAATAATTTTAGGAATTAATTAGTTTCATTTTGGAAATAAATTAGGTCTCTATTTTAAATTTTGAATTTTAATAAAATCAAAAAAATATAAATACAATAAATAAATAAAAGAAATACAAATGGAAAAGAAAACAAATAGAAAAGGGGGGCTGGTCTTAAAAGACCCGAATTTGGGCCAAATG
>MDKF010416521.1:0-11989 GCA_026770625.1 Nicotiana glauca
TACTTGAAACAGTGGTAACAATGGCACTGTAATATATACTTGGAACAGTGGTAACAATGGCACTGTGTGATATAATTTTGTCAGGTAACAATGACTGACCAAGATATTGCGTTTGGGCTATAGAAGCCCCTCCGGAGTCTGTACATACCCCTAGTGAGCGCCGTCGACGATAAATAATGGAGCGGGCTGCACGCCGCAGTGGGTACTAGAGTGTACCGTCATATGAATTGCATTGCACTCATGCATTTGTTCTTATTTTGTAATGTTGTCATGACATTCAGCACTCATATCATTGGCATCCATGCTACTTCTTGCACTGTTTACCAGACACCCTGGTATTATTTGTTAATGGAGTGCTGAGCCCGAGAGGCTGATGTTGTACTTTGTAAGTTGATATTGAGCCCGAGGGGCGGATTTCTGATTATTTTTACTTGTTGAAATTATTTTCTCAACTGTTAAAAAGATAATTTTCAAAAAGAGGTTTTAAACTGAGCCAAGATATTTCTAAAGGATTTTTACAGTTTTCACTGATTTTTCTCAATTGAAGGGCTTTTTCTCTGCTTCTATATAGCATGACGACATGTTTTACGTGATTTCTTACTGCTCAGTTATTATTTACTCTTATTACCACTGAGTTGGAAGTACTCACTTTACTCCCTGCACCTCGCGTGCAGTTGCAGGTATTGTTCATCCGGTAGCGGGTTATTAGCGGACCGAAGGCCCTACTATGGTAGTTGAGCAAGGTGACCGCCAGCGTTCGCGGCACCGCACTGCATCTTTGAATTCCGATTTTTATCTTGTATATATATATATTATTGGCCCTATAGTAGTGTTCCTACTCCTTAGATGCTCGTGACTTGTGATACCCCAGTCGGGTTGTGCTGAGTGATAAATATCAGTTATTAATGCTAATAAGTCGTATTATTTGTTCATTTATAGTTAGTAATTGTAAATAAGGCATTGTTGTTTTGTTGGCTGGCCTTGTCTTCACGAGAGGCGCCATCACGATCGGGTTTGGGATTTGGATCGTGATAGAAAGTTAGAAATAACACCTTGTATTAGAGCTCAAAAGGCCTACAATTAACCAGTTTTACATTACATTCCATAAGCATAGAAGTAAAAACAAGTTTAATATACCGCAAAAATATTATCCAAACCACAATCAAAGTTTCGGCATACATTAGTTCCTAATAGAGTAGCGTTGAAGCTCAAACACCTCCAGTTTTTTCACTAGCTTTGGTAATTTTGTCCTAAAATATTGTAGTAAAGCACTTCTATGTTGAAGTTGTCTAGTTGTGATTGCTTGTTTTCCTTTCCATTTCAGGTCTTTACTTGGTTTATAACCAAGATCACTAGTCATTCAGCTGAACTTTCAACTGCTCCATTGCTCCTTCCAATGTCGACTATCCTACTAACATGCCTACCTTGTTGAAAATTAAGTTAAAAAAAAATGAGTTTGACCTGAAACCTCAAAACTAGCACACCAACCTCAACATATGTATAGCCACTTTTGCTGATAAATACTCCATGTCCCACTACTCTTGGCCTCTTAAATGGAGCAAGGGCACCTCTGTCGCTTGCCTGAGATTGTTGCACATTTGAAACCTGAGAATGCTGCATATCTGAAACTTGATATTGCTGCATATCTGAGTTTTGTGAGTTATTTACCATGTTGCTATTGCCACTTCCTTTACCACCCTTAGTTTTACCAATCTTCTTACTAGTAGATGCTTGGGAGTCAGCCTTTGATCTCTTTTTATAGGTTAATTTTTTTGAGTGAGTCATTCCCTTTGCATAAAGAGAAACATAAATAATAGATATAATTTAGTAAGGCTTATGAACCTCTTTCTATTGCTATCTAGTGACAGCTTCCCTAAACTTATATACATTTTAAAAGGCCATGTTAAGTTGTCAAATCACTTATTTCTATTTTGGATCATACATTACCCACTTGTTTTCCTTCCTTGCTTTCATGTTACTACTTCTGTTTTCTGATTGATTACCACTCCCATTGTCATCATCACTCTCAAAACTATCAGCATTTGAACTGACGTAAAAAGGCTCATCACCAACTAACTTACTAGAATTATTTTTCTTTCCTTTATCTATGTATTCAAAACCTAGATCTATCCCAACTGGTTCAAGAAAACACTCAGCAACAACTTTCTTTCTTGGTGTTCTTTTTTTCTTCTTATAAACCTTCAATTATATTTTAACTATGTTCAACTCTTCATGCACATCACTACCATAACCAGCCTCATGCTCTTCATCATCATAACTGCTGGGTTTATCACTATCTACAACATTACCTACAACTTTTGTATCATCTTCCTCTAAATCTTCATCTTCTATGTCAGAATCATCCTCATCTACTAAGGAGTATCTAGGAAGTTTTTCTACAATATTTGACTATTCATCGGGTTCTATTTGGCCACTACAAATCAATTTGGGAACTTAAAGGTGCATTGAAACCTTTAACAACCGTGCTAGAAGATTCTTCAATGGTCTTACTAGTCACATTGCTATTCTGGACCACATTATCTCCCTTATGGCATACATAAATGTCTATTGTATCCTTATTACTTAACAAATCAGCAAGTACCAACAATTCCCTATCTTTTTTCAATTCAATATACATTTTTCTTACATTGGTAAACCCAAAATATTTGGCATAATCAACAATTTCTAGAATAGACAGTTTGTCTGTATCCACATTAAAGGCATATTCAATATTCCCCCAACATAAACTGGCCCTACCTCAATCACAAGCATACCACCAATATAAAATCTCATATTCAGATATTTGTCTGTCATTACCCTAAAATAGCAATAAAAAGACAACAAAGAATAAGGCAAAAAACAGAACAACTTTGGAAACTAACATAAAAGACCCAAAATCTAAAACTAACAACAAGCAGCTTGCATGCAACTATATATTCGACAAACCAACATCAACAAGCAAAAAGATGTAACAACTCACAAAAAAAGACCCAAATTTTTCTGCTAACAAACTAAATCGCTGCACCTACCTTCCCAAAATTTCGCAACAAAAATAATAGGGAATAAAGAATAGGACCTGTATTTAAGCTATCTTCTTTAACAATCTTCAAAATCTTCAAACAATCTTCAGAATCTTGAGAATCTTCAGTGCCAACCCTAATTTTTTACACTGATTCACCGACAAAACCCTATATTTATTCTCGATTTGGAATAGTAGCAACAATAGACTAGGAAATCGATGGTAGAAACCCTGTTGAATGGAGAGAATAGTTACTTACGAGATGGTGTCTCTCATCTCCGATGAGAGAAAAAAGTTACTGAGAGAAAAAATGACCGACTGGTTCTATTATAAAAGGGCATATAGTTCAGGGGATTTTCGGGAACACTCGATAGTTTAAGTAAGAAACTGACAAAAATCGTATAGTTTAGGCGTGTTTGACGATATTAACTCATTTTTTACTACATAGTTTACCAATCGATGTCACTTTTCACAAGAGATCTTTTTGGCATCTCTTGTTAATCTTGTTTTGGAACCATTTACAATAATCAAAACGTGAATTTTTAAATTTTAGAAAAATATAATCAATCCAATCCATTTAGTTTCGAAAATTTCTAAAACTGACCTCCAATAGTGTAAAGCAAATTGGTGGAGGGAGTAGCACTTCACTCTATTTTCCCTTCATCTTCAACGTGACAATCCAAAATCGACAAGATGCTCTTTAGCACTTTACTCTATTTTCCCTTTATCATTTAAGCACTAAATTAGAGTTGATTTACCTGTTTCTTGTTTAGACCAACTTGAAACCTTCCCCCCCCTCCCCCCCGGTTGAGGGAGAAAATGTTGGACTAAAAATAGTTGGAGAACAATAAATCAAAGAGTTAATATCCTCAAACCCACCTAAACTATACCATTTTTGTCAGTTTCCTACCTAAACTATCGAGTGTCCCCGAAAACCCCCTAAACTATATCACCCTTCATATAAAAAACCCTCGTCGTTTATGTGGTACTTCGTTTGCAATCACTTCCTCAAAAGCGCGTGAAGCTTGAAAATTAGCAGATTTGGGGCCCACCTGACAGCATGAATAACGGCTAAATAGCCTATTTTTTAAAAAAACTTATATTTTATCCATTTTTCTTTAAATTACATCATCTTCTCCATTATTTCACATTTCTTCTCCATTTCTTCACCATTTCTTTACCCTTTTGATCTCTTTTAATCTTAATCCATTTGAAATTCTCTCTCTGTTTATTGAGTTTATATTTTATCTTACGCATTTTATCCAGCCTTCATTGTTAACCGAATTAATTTGAAAGATGAACACCCATTGTAGAAGAGTCATGAGGTTTAATGTGTTTTGTGGTTGTGGGCAGCCTGCTTCTTTCAGAACATCAACGGCAAATGCTAACCCAGGAAGGCGTTTTTTTGGATGCAAGTACTATGGGGCAATCATATTTTAAATTATCATATTTTATGTGATATAATATGGCCAATGTAAGGTGATAATTCTTGGGTTACAGGAGGATAAAATGGAACTCGAGGCCGAATTGAAGAAGAAGAAAATGTTGAAGATGCTACTTATTATAGTATATGTTTCAATGTGTATTTTTTGATTGTTCAAATGTTAGGGTAAATGACTCCTGACTGAGTTTATGATGTAAAAAGTAAATCCGACCTTTTGTTTTTAGAGTTAATACTCTCAAACCCACCTAAATTATACTATTTTTGTCAATTTCCTACCTAAACTATCGAGTGTCCCCAAAAACCCCCTGAACTATGTACCCTTCGTATAAAAACCCTCCCGTTGCTTATGTGGATTTTAGTATTAATTAAATTAGCTACCCACGTGGCATGCCACATGGCATATTTTATAATTTAATTAGGGCGTGTATCACACGCACTACAGCTAATGCGATGGGGGATTTTTTATACGAAGGGTGATATAGTTCAGGGGGTTTTTGGAGACACTCAATAGTATAAGTAGTAAACTGACAAAAATAGTATAGTTTAGGCGGGTTTAAGGATATTAACTCTAAATCAAACAGAAGCACTAACAAGTAAAGTTCCTTTTTTATTTTTTTATTTTGAGATGAAAGCTCAATATAAGGTCCAACAGAAAGTTTACATCTCCCTTATGCCTATAAGATTCAAATAACAGCATCAAATCTTCTAGGAAACAGAACAACCAAAGGTATAATTTATTAGGAAAACATATATACTAAACAAGAAGTTCTCTAATCCTTTGTGATAATGCTGCAAATGTATTGATTGGTGTATCAATATCTCTACTACAGTAACGTTGCACTAACAAGTTATAAGTGCATTAATAGAAAACCTATTCATATCACAAATGAAGGTATTATTATAACAAGACTTCTTGGCAAATTATCTATGCATTTACATGTATATCAAGGAATGCATGTGTTCAGTAATCCGGGAAAGTTTTCATTTATTTTGTATTAGTAGCATTTTGGCGACATGGCCGAGTAGTAAGGCAGAGGACTTCCCGAGTATATGCTTCAACAGGAATCACACAAGGGTAGATTAGAAACCTCTGGTAAAATGCTCGCCCGTAACCCAGCAGATAAAGTATATTGCATAGTCCAGGGGTTGGCGACTTACCCATTCAGTGACTTTGGCACTAGACGTTTCCAAAATGGGGACTATCGGGTAAATTCAATATAATAGACGCCTGTTGGCATTCCAGCCTTCCTTCTTCTTTCTGGGCCTATCCGAAAGAGAATCCAGTACTTCTTGGTCGTGAATATCTGAACTGGTTGTTTGCTGTTCAAGAATTCTTGTTTAGGCAGTTCATACCATCCATACATAGTGTTTTCATTTAAGATTTCAATTCTTCCGTATTTCAGCAGTAACGTATTCTTCCGTGGAGCTAAGGTCCAAAATATGGAAGATATGACAAGATATTATATATATATATGTCCTGTATATCAAAAAGAAAGCTCTGCGTATGGTGCAGTCCTCCTTGATATATAGATCTTTCTGTGTGTGACTTCTATCAAAGTTACTGCTATCCAAGCATATAAATTAAAGTAATATACTGTGGCATCATAGGGTTCCCAGACCACAAACTGTGTCTAACCATGTCAAGCAGGAATGTAAAACATCGAGTATATGATATTGTAAATAGGAGACAGAGATTTAAAGATAGAGCATGGATAGAAGCCTTGCACAAAATAAGAAGCTAGCTTATAGTTTTTTTGCAGTTTTGTGAACAGGAGACAGGGATATCATAATAGTTTTTCGTCGCAAAAAATAAAACACAATACAACAACAATAAAACCAGTATGATCCCACAAGTAGGGTATGGGGAGGGTACTGTATATGCAGCCTTACCCATACTTTGTGAAGGTAGAAAAACAGTTTCGAATAGACCATCGGCTCAGGAAAAGCATAGTCCCCAGCATTACTGAAAAAGAAATACAATAGAAGAGAAACCATGAAAAAGAAGCAGTACCAACAGCAACAAGATAATAAGAAAGTTGAAGCAAAGAAACAACCGGTGGCAATATACATCTAAGTATAAAAAAGTAAGAGAATACTATTGATACTACTGGTAAGAAAACAATAAATGCATGACTACCTATATACTAGATACAATACTTGCTTCAGGAGGTGGAATCTGTACTGTTGATTGTGATATTGATCTGCTATCCAGGCACAGGTACCTAGCTAGTAGTATCCTTCGGGCGAACTCAAGCTTTCCACATATGTAATAACAGATGTAAATAAGTATGTCTTTCCGTGGACAACAATGTCTCCCATATTATCATCCTTAGGATTGCATATAACAATTCTCTGGCTATCTCGTTCGCGTACTATCAAAGCTGATTCTCCATTCTCTGTCGCGGTAAAAGGCGCTGCAAGTCCAAAAAGAAGACCTATTCCTAAATTCTTTATTAAAAATAAGGGTATCCCCGATTCCTTTACTCCATATTCCTTCATAATCAGTATCTCAAAACCCTTATACAATTTCAGACAAGTCATACAAAGACATTCAACTAAAACGCCCAAACCAACTATAGCATTATCTAAACCAACTCCTATATAATTAAACTTAGGGAAACATACGGAACTTTTCTGTGATGGGATCAAAATAGATTACTTTGGGGCCGTTGTTCTTATCAAGGCTTACCGTCTTAGAGTGAAGTCGTCCATGCATCAGAATGCATAGAGCAGAGATCATAAGGTAATTTGACTCGCCTCCATTCCTTAGTTTTAAGACTAGCAACTGCAACATAATAGTATATAAACATCACAACCTTGTAATAGTTCTTGGAGGAGTCGAAACAAAGTCCCCAGGAAGCATTAGTTGTAATAAAACTGCCATATTTCCTTAATGTCAAGTCGTCAATGTCTAGCACTTTGGTACAATATCGAGTAGCAGGATTCCATAAGAAAAGGTGTCGCTTGAAATTTAAAAGTATAAGACCATGACAAGAACCCCGAAGTATACAATTATCTACAGAAGGCGCAGAAATCTTACCATCCTTTTCCTGTAAATGACAATTTAGTTCTTATAAAGTGAGTTGTTCGTCTATGAAGCGGAACAAGAACGCCACGACTCAGAAACACACTTGAATCGTAAGAGGGATTTTAGTGGTAAATTCGAGAGAATGATGATAGTGATTTCGTCGGGTATATCGGCCATCAGTTCTTTTGGTGTCTGAAGTAAACGCTTTTTTTTCTGTAGGGATTTTAGCGTGGAAGAGTACCCTGCGTTTGTCTGGTGGTCGTGTGGTTAGGTTATCCACGAGTTATAATATGAGTATTAAGATCCCGTTTTACTTAGTTGATTTAGAGTAGCTGATAAGCATATGTGCTGAAAAATACTTTTAAGTGTTGAAGCTGATTTAAAAAATAAGCAGTTACGTGTTTGGATAAAAGTATTGAAAATAATAATGAGCAGCTAAAAAATTGGGTATACAAAGAGTTTTGTTTTAAAAAGAAGTATTTTAGGGATAAAATAGTAAATATTTTGGTCAAACCTAAAGTGCTTATAAGCTGAAATTTGATAAGTTGGGGAAGACCAACTTATGACTTTTCAATTATACTTAGCAGGATTATTTAGTAAATATTTGTTTTGGGTTTCCAGCGTGGAAGAGTAACCCTAAGGTCAACATGAATGAGTAAATTTTGTTAAGTACTTTTTTTCTCTAACAAAGTAAAGGAAAAATCCATGAATGTTCTATACAGTGAGATCTCTTTATAAGATTCATTGGTTTCGATTATTTTTTTTCACTTTTATCGTGAGTGGTTATTATACACCTACAATAACATTTGACGTTCAAATATTACTTTGAAATTTTTCATTTTTAATATTATATATAAAAGACAAGAAAATTATTCAAATTCAAAATCTCAAAAATATGCATATTTTACTAATTAAATATTTAAAAAACTAATATATTATTAATAAATTCACAACTAAATGTACATGGATTTAATAAGCCCTAATGCACACATTTTAAAGCTACTTAATTAAAAACTAAATTCTTTCAAGATTGATGGAAGAACTCTATAATAATAGCTTCTTTTATATAGATGCTAGTTTCTTAGTAGTGATATAACAATGCTTAAAGTGGCGGAGATTAAATTATGTCAAAACTTTTAGCAAAGGATATTTGATAGAATATTGTGGAGATATTGTGTCAACATAGCATGGTATAGCCAGTTTTCGGACTGGTCAATGAAAAATAGCCACCGTTTAAGAAGTCAATGAAAAATAACCACTATATGCTGCAACAGAGACCGGTCCCGTATAATATACGGGAGTTCGGATGTATCTGTGTACGAACTCCAGCATATTATGCTGGACCGGTACACTTTGCTGACTCATGTATAATATACGGGAGACTGGAGCACCGGTACTCCAAACTCCAGTATATTATATTGTACATTTATACTTGCTAGAACTCCAGTATATTATGCGGGAGTTCCAGCATAATTATACTTGAACTCTCGCATATTTATACGGGAGTTCCAACATAGTTATCCTGGAACTTCCGTATAATATGCGGGAGTTCAAGCATACTTATGCTAGAACTCCCGTATAATATGCGGGCGTATTTTTCGGGTTTTGAACAGTGTTTTCGCTCATATTTATTTTTACATGAACAGTGGCTAAATTTCGATTACTTTTGAAACTGTGGCTATTTTTGAATGACCAGTTGTAAATCTAGCTATTTTTAAATTTCTCCCCGGCTGAGGAGAAAATGGCCTAAATTTAAGGTATGGACCCATTGGACCTGAGTCCTAGAATTGCTCTAGGGGCTTCGACCTTTGGAGGACTGAGGATTTTTCAGCGATTTGCAAGAAGTTTTTGTAGGGTGAATAGAAATAATGGTGAATATAGTAGTGTAAGTATTAGTTATACTTGTAGTTATTGCAACGACCCGATCGGTCATTTTGAGTACCAGCACTCCGTTCAGCAGTCGGAGGCCATGAATAGCTTCATTTCAGGTATTATGACTTGTTCGCATGGTCGGAATTTAAATTTAGGAAGATCGGAGTTAAATTTAGATAAAAATTCTCATTTTGAGAAGCTTAAAGTTGAAAGAATGAACTAGGATTCGATTTTTGAGTAAACGACCTCGGAATCAGGATTTGAAGGTTCCAACAGGTTCGTATGATGATTTCGGACTTGGGCGTATGCCCGGATTGGGTTTTGGATAACCCGGGAGCGTTTTGGCGCCTATTGTAGAAGTTAGCATTTTAGAAGAAATTTCATAACCTTAGCTTGAAGAGAATTTCAGTGTTATCAATGTCTGTTTGGGACTCCGAGATTGTGAATAGCTCCGGATGGTGATTCTGGAGTTGGGAGCGTGATCGGAAGTGAATTCGGAGGTCCGTAGGTCATTTTGAAGCCATTTGGCTAAAGATAGAAATTTGAAGGTTTTTGAGAAGTTTAACCGGAGGTTGACTTTTTGATATCGGAGTCAGAATACAATTTTGAAAGTTGGAGTAGGCCCGTAATGTCAAATATGACTTGTGCGCAAAATTTGAGGTCAATCGGACGTGATTTGATAGCTTTAAACATCGAAAATAGAAGTTGGAAAGTTCCAAGTTCATAAAGAGTGGACTGGGGTGTAATTCATGATTTTAGCGTTGTTTGTTATGACTTGAAGCCTCGAGCAAGTTCGGAATCTGTTTTGGGACTGGTTGGTATGATTGGTTGGGATCCTGGGGGCCTCGGGTGAATTTCGGGTGGCTAACGGATCAATCCGGAGTTTGAAGAAATGCTGAAGCTGCTGCTTCTGGTATTTCCGCTTCTGCGGAAATGGGGACCGCAGAAGCAGTTACGCAGGTGCGAAATGGAGACCGCAGAAGCGATTTTGGCTGGAGCTACAAGGATCTGCAGATGCGGTTGGGTTTTTGCAGAAGCGGACCGCATCTGCGATGGGGAGAACCGCAGAAGCAGAAGTCCTGGGCATGGACGGGAGCCGCAGAAGCGGCGAAAGGTCCACAGAAGCGGATGCGCTTAAGCGGGCTTGGTTCCATTTCACTCATTTCTCCCACTTCATTTGGCAATTTTGGAGGGTTCAAAGAAGGATCTTCATCAACAATATTGAGGTAAGTCATTCCCACCTATTATAAGCTAAATACATTGATCATGCATGAGATTAAGCATGGAAATTAGTGTAAATATTGGGGTTTTGGTTGGAAACCTAGAAAATTATAATCTTGGATTTTAACCACGATTTTGAGTACGGAACTAGGAGAAATCATATATTTGAGTTCCTAAGGTTATGGGTAATCTTTATCTTCGAAATATTTCGGATTCCGGGCACGTGGGTCCGAGGGCATTTTGGCCTTTTCACTAAATGGATTTTGGGAAATTGTATAATTCGAATTGTTAGCAAGAGCTCTGCGCGTTAGTTCAAGTCTTCAGAGGAATTTAGATTGCCGGTTGCGGATCTTCGGAGCAAGGTGAGTCTCCTTTCTAATCTTGTGAGGGGGAATTTACCCCATAGGTGAAGTAAATGATTATGTGCTCATATTTGTGGGGGCTATGTACGCACGAAGTGATGAGAGTCCGTGCGTAGCTACTATCACGCTATTGTCTGGGTAGTCTAGGACCCAAAGAGCATGTTATACATGGATTATAGTGAACCCATTTATGGTTTGAACTGCCTAAATCACATTAAATTAGTAAATGAATTTCAAAGGGGTTAAGCTTCATTTCTTAAAATTGTTAAAGGAGAATTGGTTTTATTTGAATAAATATTCCCCGATAAGTTCTTATTTGAGTGATTGAGCATGTACTTTATGTGTGCCTGCGTCGCATGGATGATTAGCGAGCAGGATATGTGTTTAATTATGGAATGGGCCGAACGCCTCGGTGATAATAGATGCATCTATGGTTTGTGCCACTCGACCCTCGGCAATGCACAATTTACATTCTATTGGAGCGGGCCGTCGACCTCGGCATGATTTGCGCATGTTTATCTGTTACTTGGAAATTTGTAAATGTTGAATTGGCACTATGTGGCTTGACATAAACTAAAAAGATAATAAAAAATAGACTTTGGAAGCCCGTGATTTATTGTTGAAGGTGTTTACCTGTTTATTTGGCTTCACAGTTAGGACTTCTACATAAGTCCATGATTATTCACACTTATAGAATATTGATAATGGAGCTCTAGTGAGTGTCGAAGTCGGCCATCTCGTCTCTACCCCTTCGGGATTAGGCGGGATACTCACTGAGTACACGTTGATTACGTACTCATACTACAGTTCTGTGCATTTGTGTTGCACATGTATATATACACCTCTAGTAGCCTATTGGGTGTAGCAGCATGGATGACGCTGGGACTAGGTGAGCAGCATCAGTGGGGCGACCGCAGCTAGAGTAGTTCCTTCCAATGTACTGTATTTACTTTCCGCCCATTGTATTGCGGGCGGATGTTGTATTTTATTTCTCTTATCAGTAGTTGCTCATGTACTTGTGACACCGGGTTTCTGGGATGGTT
>MU718601.1:0-12321 GCA_026770625.1 Nicotiana glauca
TTGCATCATGTTGCATTTGACTTAGGGGACTCAACACTGGGGTTGGGTCCGTCTAGGACAGGTAACCTGAAATGAAAAGACCATCTTGCTGCATCCTGTTATTTTATGCATTTATTTGCTTCAGACTTGCATGCTGACCGGCTTATGAAAATTGAGAATATTGGAAAATGAAAAAAAGAGGAGAAAAAAGAGAAAAATAGCAGTGTAGAGAGATAACTACTTGTTTTAGGAAAAAACCACTGTCTAAGCAGTATCGAAACTCTGTTGAAATTTTGGAAAAAATAAAAAGGAATGTTTTTTATTTTGATTCTATTAGCCCGAACTATGCCAGTTTGATTCTCACAGGGTGTGAGATACGTAGGCAACCCTCGTTGGGTCCAACTTCCCCTTTTGCAAAAATAGCCAAAAAAAATGTCAAATTCTTATTTTGTTATAAATAAGTCGGGTGATGTCGTCCTTACCCAATATAGCCGAATGTTCCCGAAAGGGACGCCGAAAGGCTAGCTTTGCATAAACAACCACCCTTGGTCGTTTTGAGATTTTGGTCATTTGACCCACACAGCCTTAAAATCTTCGTCCCTGAAGTGTTGAAAGGCCGTGTTCGGAAAACTAGCCTTTCCTTTCTTTAAAATTGGGAAAAAGGAAAAAACTAGTTTTATTTTCTTGAGTCAAATAAAGGTTCTTCTTTTGTCTGAATCACCTTAATAAATATGTAGAATGAGCACGAGTCGGAATTCATCTGGAGCTATTATAAACAGGGTCCCTTTAGGTTTGCGCATGTGGTGGAATGACTTAGGAAAATCAGGGCAAGATACAGTCAAGTTGTACTTGGGAGATCTGGTTGGGTTGCTGAATATTGATCCGAGAGGGTACATCATACGGGCGTTGATCTCATTCTGGGACCCAATACACAATGTGTTTTATTTCTCAGAATTTGAGCTCACACCGACACTGGAAGAACTGGCAGGGTATATCGGGGGTCCTAAAATTCCTATGAGAGAGCAGTATCTTATTGTGCCAAGGGCCGTGACCATACACAGGTTCCTAGACACTGTGAAGATCCGCAGAACTGTACACAACCCAGATTTATCAAAGGGCTTTTGTACTTTGGCATTCATATGCGACAGATATGGTCATCTTGGAGGGTTCAACAATCCCGAGGGTAAAATTTGCAGTGGGGAAGACCGGCTGAAATGGGAAAGGCATAGGTGTATTGCTTTTATGATAGCCTTTTTGGGTCTGTTGGTATTCCCTAGGAAAGACGGGAAAATTAATATAAAAGTTTCTGGGGTCGTCAACACTTTTCTCAAGCAAGACAACAGCACTCTGGCACCAATGATAATAGCAGACATCTTTCGTGCTCTTACTGTTTGCAAAGCCGGAGGGGGTTTCTTTGAGGGTTGCAATGTATTGCTCCAAATGTGGATGATCGAACATTTGTGTAATCGCCCTCAATTCATGAGCTATGGGTCATCTGAAAAGACTTGTATAGAAGAGTTTTACACAAGGGTCGACGGGTTTAGTTTGCCAGAAGGGGTCACTGAATGGGTAACTCTCCTGCGTTCCGCCTCCGCAAGCCAAATAGAATGGGCATTTGGGTGGCTACCCGTAAATGAAATCATATACATGTCAGCCGCCAAATCTCATTTGCTGTTAATGGGTCTCAAAAGTATTCAGCCATATGCGCCATACCGAGTATTGAGATAGTTGGGGCAGCGCCAAATATTCCCAAAGGAAGAGGACCTCAGCGGCCAGGTGGTCGAAAATGGGCCCAGTGGGCAGTTCCCTGAAGTGATAGTTCGGAAAGTCTGGAATGAATGTCAAACCCTGAAAATAGATACTTGTGTGCGGGGTTGGGCCAAAGGCGAAGTGTCTCCGGAATACCTCGCATGGTACAAGAGAGAACTTGGGCACCAGAGGCCAGCTAAAAAGCCCCACGTCCAAGACTTCGCAGAATCATCACAAGCGCAATGGGGTTGGTTGGCGAAAGAAGAAAGCTATCGGGTTGAAATTGGCAAGTTAAAACAACAGGCTTGGGACCTGAAATATGAAAATAGCTTGTAAGTTGATGTTGATACAGGAGAAAAGAACAGGTTGACCCAAGACAACAAGGCGCTAAAAGCCCAAATCCAAAGAGTTAGAATGGATGCCAACAACCAACAGAGAAATCAGGCTGACAAAAGGATGATAGCTGGGTTGAGAAACCAGGTCATTGAAAGCCAAGAGGGTTTGGAAAGGGCAGAAGCTAGCATAGCGAGAATTCGAGCCAGATGGGCAAAAGGTACAATGGCGCGAGCAAAACACCTGCGGCAAGTGAAGAGGGATTATAAAGGGACCATTGCTATATTAAGAGAAACAAATTCCACTCTCACAGAACGGGTCTTTAAACAATCCCGAGATGCCAGAGCTGACAGGGAGCGATGCTTTGATTTGATGGCATGAATGGAAGAACAGATGAATAAATTCCAGGATCAGCTCGCAGACAACGCTCAAGTGCTGGGGGCAAAGAATCAACGAATAGAACAACTGCTTCTGGAAAGGGATAGAATCAGGGAAGAATCATAGAGATCGGGAACTACATCACCATGAGGTGCCTAACATGCGAGGAAATGACCCGTACTACCCTTTTTGCTTCAGTCATGGGCTACGTCCACCAGATCATGGAAGAATTGAAAAGCTTGCAAAGAGGCCTTACACCAAAGCCCGCGGAAAGGCCGAACGATGCCCCGCGGGCACCAAAATTCAAAGCTTTAGTGTATCCCTAGTCCAAGTCAGTATTTGCTGTTTTAAGAGTCTGTTGACTGTTCGTGTGTTTCTCTCTTCACTGCAAATTATGCTAGTAGTGCAGAGTCTGTATTTTGTTTTTCCTTTTTTCAAGTGGGTAGTTTGTAATAGAATGTTTCGGTAATGAAATGAATTTTCCAAAAATTAGCGTCTGTGTTTCTCACTTGTGGCAGAACTACGCTCGATCAGATTCATGCGGGGACATGATACGTAGGCAATCCCCATAAGATTCGACCACCACTAAAACAAAAAGAGAAAAGGCAAAGTGAATAAACGAAAAAAAAAGAGAAAAGAAGGAAATAATGGAAGGTGTCTGAAACATTTAAAAGAGGCACAAATAAAATAAGCCGGAATGACGCATGCGGTCGGAGCAAAAACATGTTAGAAATGGTTAACTTCCTAAGAACATTACATCCCCCAACATGCAATTACAATATGTGTTAAAATCTAACGCTGACAAGTTTGTTGTTTTTCCAATTTCCTTCCAGTTAGTTTGCTAAAGTGTACTGGCACCATACCATTATCAAACAAGATCCAAAGGGCCCATACTAAAAAGCATGACTAGTTCAGACCAAAGTGTTGAGGAGGAAAGANTGGCTAGGGTAGAAAAGGGGCCTGAACCACCCATTACTCCTACTCTTCCCCCAGGGCACATGCCAGAATACCCTCCCCCCGGCCCTTCAACAAGCTTCCCTAGTCACCACTACTATCAGGGAAGAAATCCCTATGATCCCTAAGCTCCACCACCCAATCAGAACCCTCCCCCACCAAATGTTCCTATTTTCATGGGACCTCCACTAGCCACGTTAGAGAGACAATCTAGTGAGCCATTGTTTCAGGCTCACGATAATAACTATTACCCCCCGGAACCCACGTTCGAAGCACCCGAGCCGCATGCCTATAATCCCCATTTCGAGGTCCTGGCGAATATTGAAAAGCCGGCTAAGAGCCTAGAGCAGGACGAAGTAATGTGAAAATTTAAAAGCATGGAGCAATCCTTAAGGAACATGCACGGGTTAGGCAATCAGGTCAGCGTGGCCTACATGGACCTGTTTCCTTTCCCTGACGTCCAATTGTCGGCAGGGTTCAAGATGCCAAAGTTTGATCTATACGAGGGTCACGGCGATCCTATGGCATATCTGCGAGGGTTTTACAGCAAGATGAGAGGAGCAGGTGGTAAAGATGAGCTGCTGATAGCTTATTTTGGCCAAAGTCTAAGTGGGTCCGCACTGGAATGGTACACAAGACAAGATCCGAGCAGGTGGTACACCTGGGACGATTTAGCACAGGCATTCGCAGGCCACTTTTAGTACAACCTTGAGATCGTCCCTGACTGTCTCACATTGTTGAATCTTGAGAAGAAGCCCAGGGAAAGCTTTCGAGAATTTGGGTTCCGATGGAGAGAACAGGCAGCCAGAGTTGATCCTCCGATGAGAGAGGGGGAAATGGTAGACTACTTTTTGCAGACTCTAGAGCCAACCTACTTTGGTCACCTGGTGACGTCAGTTGGAAAATCTTTCAACGAGGTGGTAAAAATGGGCGGTATGATTGAAGAGGGACTTATGCCCAATAAAATCCTGAGCTATTCGGCAATTAAAGCAACCACTCAGGCCATTCAGAGCGGCACGGGAGGTGCGCTCGGGAAGAAGAGAAGAGAAGAGGTCACAATAATAGAGGCAGGTAATTGGTCTAGCTCAAGAGGTCCTCCCCCCCACTACCAATCCAGACCCCATTACCCAAATTACCCACACACTCCCAATTACCCTCCACAGCCCTACTACTCACCACAGGAACCACACTTTTCCGCCCATCAAGCCCAGACATACACCCAGCCTCCGGCTCGCCCGCAATGGAACGCGCCGGCTCCCCAAAACACATATCCACCTCCCCAAAATACATACCCACCTCCACAAAACACATATCCACCACCAAGGGCCTATAGGAACCCTCTAGGGACAGGTTTCCGGGGGAATCAGGCTTTCAGAAATGAAAGGGTGCAAAGACCCAGAACCTTCACTGAGTTGGGAGAAACCTATATTGCTTTGTTCCACAAATTGAGGAAGTTGGGTTTGTTGAGTCCTATTGAGCCCAGATTTCCAAATCCCCTTCCCCAAAATATGGACCACTCAGTAAGGTGTGAGTACTGTTCGGGGGCTCCCAGACATGATACCGAGAAGTGTTGGAAGTCGAAACGTGCAGTGCAAGATCTTATTAACACCAACAAGATCGAGGTTCAGACACCAGAGGCACCCAACATCAATCAGAACCCATTGCCGAAACACCATGAAACCCACATGATCGAGCTTGTGCATGAAGGAGGGGAGCTAAAGAAACCTTCGCAGACGGTGATGATGATCCGTGCCAGCCCAAAAGAAAAGTCGACCAGTGGAAAAGAGGTGGTACAGTTGGAGAAGGTAGATGTCAAGCCAGTGGTAGTGATGGGGAAGTAACCATCTGTTGTTGCAAAGAATCTAGAACCGGTCAAAGTAATGGTGCAAGGGGTACCAAGCAAGCCAGCATGCATAGGGCCAGTTGTTATCAGACCAGTAATGCAGAGGCCGATAATCAGCGAGAAAGTCGTGCCATGGAGCTATGGTAAAGCGATGGTAATATACAAGGTGAAGGAGGTTGTGGAGGAAATATGTGAAGCCCAGGGGTTAACTCGTTCGGGGAGGTGTTTTGCTCGCGTAGAGTTAAGAAGGTCCAACCCAGCGGCGATAAAGAAGCCCATGACGGAGGAAGAAGCGGATGAGTTTTTGAAGAAAATGAAGGCCCAAGACTACTCCATTGTGGAGCAGTTAAGAAAGACTCCGGCACAGATTTCGTTACTATCATTGTTGATCCATTCCAGCGACCATTGCCAGGCACTGATAAAGATCCTGAATGAAGCCTATATTCCGAAAAAAATCTTAGTGAACCATTTGGAAAGGATAGTGCACAAAATCTTCGAGGTAAATCGTGCGACGTTTTTTGATGATGAATTGCCAGTAGAGGGTACAGAACACAATAAAGCTCTATACTTGACTGTAAAATGTGAAGACTCGGTGGTCACCCGAGTATTGATTGATAATGGGTCAAGCGCCAACATGTGTACCTTGACTACTCTGAACAAGCTGAAGGTTGATCATGACCGAATTCGCAGGAACAACGTCTGCGTCCGAGGTTTTAATGGGGGTGGTATTGATACGGTGGCGGATATCATACTAGAATTGACCATTGGTCCAGTGAAATTCACCATGGAATTCCAAGTGGTAGACGTGGCAGCATCATACAATCTTCTATTGGGGCGACCCTGGATCCATACCGCCAAAGCAGTGCCTTCTACATTGCATCAGATGGTGAAATTTGAGTGGGACCGGCAAGAGATAGTGGTGCACGGGGATGATGGTACAGGCATTATTGGTGATGCCATTGTACCATTCATAGAAACCGACAACGACAAAGGTCCCTGGGTTTACCAGATTTTTGACGCAGTCTCAGTTGACAAAATTTCTGAAGGCGAAAACCTTCCAATGCACAGAATTGTAGCGGCCACCTTCATGATAGCCTCAGAAATGTTAAACAGCGGGTTTGTACCCGGCAAAGGTTTGTGGGTTGATTTGCAAGGTATTGTCCAACCAGTTTCGTTGCCAAGAATCTGGATACTTTTGGGTTGGGATACAAGCCTACAACAACAGACGTAAGACAGGCTCGGAAGTTGAAGAAGAGAGTTTGGGTTCTTCCCAAGCCGGTTCCGCGTCTCTCCAGATCCTTTGTCAAAACAGGTAGCAGAAGGTTGTCGGTCCTGAAAGTTCTCGGACCACTGATTGGGTTAGATGGAGATTTGAATCAAAGTTTTGAAAGGCTGTTCGCCGACGTCAACATGATAGAAGATGGAGAAGGTTCCAGTAGGGCAGATATACAGTTTGTGGGGTCTAGGGCCAATATCAACAATTGGACAGCTACTCATCTTCCTACCCGGAGGGAGTCTTGGTAGTAGGCTCTGATTTTTCTTTCTTGATTTCTGGATTATTCCAGGGTGTAATCCAAATTTTGTTTTATTTTGTATTCGGAAAAAGTGTGAAACTCTGTTATCACGCATTTTAATAAAGTGAAAGTTTTCTCCCTTTTTTTGTTTTCTTCTTTTCTCTTTCTAAGCAGTTCTCTTTATACTGGTTCTAATGACATAGCATGCATAACGGATCATCAACGTAGTCTAAGAAATCAATCTGATTCCAAATTAATTGTACAAGAAGTCGATTATGACGATGAATCAGAATACGATGAGGATGAAGCCTTTGAAGAGATAAACACAGAATTAAGCTAGTTCGAAGAGAAACCCAAGCACAATTTGAATGACACTGAAGCTGTCAATTTAGGGGATGCAGACAATGTCAGGGAAACCAAAATCAGCATCCACATTGAGTCGAACATCAGGGAGGAACTAGTCAAAGCACTCATTGAATTCAAAGATGTTTTTTCATGGTCGTATGATGACATGCTGGGCTTAAGCACCGATCTAGTGGTTCACATTGCCCACTGACCCGGCATGCCCTACTGTCAAGCAGAAATTGAGGAAGTTCAAGACAGACATGAGTGTGAAGATTAAAGAAGAAGTAACCAAGCAGCTGCAGGCAAAGGTTATTCGGGTCACTCGATATCCTGATTGGTTGGCTAATGTGGTGCCAGTGCCGAAGAATGACGGGAAGATTAGGGTATGTGTCGATTACCGCAATCTGAACAGGTCAAGCCAAAAGGATAACTTTCCATTACCCAACATTCATATCTTGATCGATAATTGTGCCGGACGTGAGATCGGGTCATGTGTGGATTGCTATGCTGGGTATCATCAGATCCTGATGGATGAAGAAGATGTAGAAAAGACAACTTTCACTATACCGTGAGAGACTTATTGCTACCGGGTAATGACTTTTGGTTTGAAGACCGCTGGGGAAACGTACATGAGGGCAATGACTACTGTGTTTCATGACATGATACACAAAGAGATTGAGGTGTACGTAGATTATGTGATCATAAAATCCAAGCGCCAGGAAGACCACGTGGCAGACCTAAGGAAGTTCTTTCAAAGACTTCGAAGGTACGATATTAAGCTTAACTCGGCCAAGTGTGCATTCGGTGTTCCATCTGGAAAACTGTTGAGATTCATCGTCAGTCAGCGAGGCATTGAGTTGGATCCGTCAAAGATCAAATCCATCCAAGAACGGCCACCGCCGAAAAACAAAACAGAAGTAATGAGTCTGTTGGAAAGATTGAATTATATCAGCAGGTTCATCGCCCAACTCACAGCAACTTGTGAGCCCATATTTCGGTTAGTGAAGAAAGATGTTGCGGTAGAATGGACGGCAGAATGTCAGGAAGCATTTGACCAAATCAAAGGGTATCTATCAAATCCACCTGTATTACTTCCACCCGAGCTGGGAAGACCATTGATTCTCTATCTAACGGTCCTGGAAAATTCGTTTGGTTGCGTACTGGGGCAACATGACATTATCGGGAGGAAGGAGCAAGCCATATATTATCTCAGCAAGAAGTTTACAGTATATGAGGTTAAGTACACTCAACTTGAGAAGACATGTTGCGCCCTAACATGGGTGGCACAAATGTTGAAGCATTATCTGTCATCATATACTACTTATCTCATTTCACGTTTGGATCCACTGAAGTATATTTTTCAGAAGCCTATGCCCGCAGGGTGGTTAGTGAAATGGCAGATATTACTCACAGAATTTGACATCGTCTATGTGACGAGGACGGCCATGAAAGCCCAAGCATTGGCCGATCACTTGGCTGAGAATCCTGTTGATGAAGAATACGATCCATTGAGGACATATTTTCCTGATGAAGAAGTGATGCATATAGATGAGTTGGAGTTGACCGAGGAACCAGGGTGGAAGCTCTTCTTTGATGGATCTGCAAATGCAAAGGGAGTTGGAATAGGAGAAGTACTTATTTCTAAAATAGGATATCATTATACTGTTACGGCTCAGCTGTGTTTCTATTGTACCAACAACATGGCTGAGTATGAGGCATGCATTTTGGGCCTATGGTTAGCAGCAGATATGGATGTCTAGGACGTCTTGGTCTTAGGAGACTCGGACCTCTTGGTGCATCAGATTCAAGGTGAATGGGAAATACGGGATTTGAAGCTTATACCCTACCGCCAATGTTTGCACAATCTGAGCAAGCAATTCCAATCAGTGGAGTTCAGGCACATCCCAAGAGTTCACAATGAGGTTGCCGATGCTTTGGCCACTTTAGCATCAATGTTACACCACCCAGACAAGATTCATGTTGAACCGTTGCATATTCAGGTTTGTGATCAGCATGCCTATTGCAACATGGTAGAGGAAGAAATAGATGGCGAGCCATGGTTCTATGATGTCAAAGAATACCTCAGGATGGGGATATACCCGGAGCAGGCCACCGGAGATCAAAAAAGAGCCATTAGGCGATTGGCAATTGGATTTTTCCTCGGTGGAGGAGTGCTGTACAAAAGAACCCTAGATTTGGGTTTGCTGAGATGTATAGATGCTGGTCAAGCCACGATAGTTGTGACTGAGGTACATGCTAGAGTTTGTGGGCCACATATGAGCAGATATGTGTTGGTGAAGAAGATTCTTCGAGCAGGGTATTATTGGCTCACCATGGAGCGTGATTGTATCAGTTTCGTGTGAAGATGCCATCAATGTAAGATACACGGAGATCTGATTCATTCTCCGCCAACAGAATTGCATACAATGTCAGCACCATGGCCATTTGTTGCATGGGGCATGGATGTCATTAGAACTATTGAGCCGGTAGCTTCCAACGGCCATAGATTCATCCTGGTAAGCATCGATTATTTCACTAAGTGGGTTGAGGCTAAGACTTTCAAGTTGGTAACCAAGAAGGCGGTGGTGGATTTTGTCCATTCTCATATCATCTTTAGATTTGGGATCCCAAAGGTGATCATCACAGACAATGGTGCTAATATTAACAGCGGTTTGATGAAAGAAGTATGTCAACAGTTCAAAATTACACACCGTAATTCCACCCCATATCGGCCCAAGGCGAATGGAGCGGTAGAGGCAGCCAACAAGAACATAAAGAAGATATTGAGAAAGATGGTAAAAGGATCCAGGCAATGGCATAAAAAGCTACCATTTGCATTGTTGGGTTATCGCACTACTATTCGTACTTCAGTAGGTGCAACTCCTTATTCGTTGGTATACGGAACTGAAGAAGTGATACCAGCAGAGGTTGAAATTTCGTCCCTTCGAATAGTCGCTGAGGCCGGGATTGATGATGATGAATGGGTCAAAGCCCGATTGGAGCAGTTGAGCTTAATTGATAAAAAGAGATTGGCAGCAGTATGTCATGGACAATTGTATCAAAAGAGAATGGCAAGAGCGTACAACAAGACGGTGCGTCCCAGGAAATTTGAAGTGGGACAGCAGGTACTGCAACGAGTCTTGCCACATCAGGTCGAAGCAAAGGGCAAGTTCTCCCCAAATTGGCAAGGGCCGTTTATTGTGACCGGGGTGTTATCCAATGGCGCTTTATGTTTGACAGATGTCGAGGGGAGATGCATCGACATGGCTATCAATTCTGACGCAGTCAAGAGATATTATGTGTAATTTCTTTGATTGTAATTGATGTTTGTCTGTTTGCTTGTACTTGGAATTCATCGGAGAATGAAATGACGAGGCAATTATTTCTTCTATCCAAACACTTTAACCTTTGCTTCCCCTTTGAGCCTCATTTATTCTTTCTACCCCTCTCTTGGAATCACTAACAAAAATGAAAAAAAAAAGAATAAAAGAAAGAAAGGAAAAGAAAAAATAATAATAACAAAAACAAAAAGGAAAGTCACAAGAAATACAAAGGAATCAGTGAACTATGTTCGACCTGATTCCTCAAAGAGGATACGTAGGCGCCTCACGGCTCGGTCATAGTGTGATAAAAATCAAAAAAATCCCCCAAGCAAGAAAACTGGGGCAGAAGTTATGTTTTAAAATTTTGGGAAAAATTTTGATTGAGAGTTGTAATGTTTCACCCATCGAAGTTATTTCAAATTCTTGATATCCTTTTCTGTTATCCCGTACAAAAAAACCATGTTGATGTCCAAATAGACCTCCCGATTAGTATTCGAGGGGTGCCAAGTCAGGCAAATGAAAGCCAAGAATAACACACTGATCCCCGACTGAATGAGGATCATGAGATGAAGGAATTGATAGCCAAAAGAATCCCTAGTAGAGAAAATCTTATCGGTAACACTCCAATCCCCAGCGGAGAAAGAAAAATAAAATGAGAGAGTCTTATCAGTGAAAACCTTTACAGGTACCATAAGGCGACGAAAGCTGAGAGAAACAAAATGAGAGAGTCTTATAGTGAAAACCTTCACGGGCACCATAAGGCGATGGGAGTCGAGAGAAATGAGAGAGCCTTATTAGTGAAAACCCCTCGAAGAGCACTATAAGGCGACAAGATTGGCGAAAAGAATCCACGTTTGGCAAAGAATGGGGTGCCTGATCATCCCCAGCAAAATGAGGCCATCAGAAAGATTGATTGATACAAATAGACTGGGTTGATCAATCCGGAATGCACGACATGATCGTCGGGATCGGTTATACCATTCAGATAAGTCCTTTTCCTTTCTTTTTCTTATTCTCCCCAACATTAGTTCAAAAAGACTTTTTCTTTTCCTATCTTTTGAAGTCATCTCTTCCTTTGTTTAAAGACTTTTTTTTTCAGCAGTTTGTTTTTGAGAAAGATCTTTCAGAGCTTACTACCAATTACCAAAATGGTGCCAAGCAAAATGCGAGCAGGACAGACCAAAGATAAGGGAAAATATGGACAAAACAGAAAAACAACAGTTGAAAAATTGGTGGATAAGGATCGTCGGGAAGAAGGGGCATCCCCGGCAGACTATCGACCAAAGTTCCAAGAGGGTTGGACAATGCGGGGCAGGGAAAGGATAAAGGGAAAAACCATCCCCAGCGGAAATATCATCCCCAGCAAGTAACATCATTCCCCAACAGGTTTTGGAAATGCAGAGCAGGAAAGGAAAGGAAAAAACCATCCCTAGCAGGAGTGGCACGACCACTCACCATGTTTTAAACTAACAAATTGTCTTTGATTTGAAGCAAGAAGAGAAAATGTTATTAATGGCGGAAAGGCATTCCACAAGGAAGATCACAAAAACTAGGGCAGAAAATTTTCTGCCATTGTTGAAAATATTCTCGAGGTAACGAGGAAATCAATTCAAGTTACTTTTAAGCTGTTGCATTCGGGATCCCGCCCGTAGAACAGAGGTGTTACTTTTAAAGTTGTTGAAGTCGAGAGCCCGCCCATAGAACGGAGGTGTTACTTTTCAGTTGTTGCATTCGATAGCCCGCCCGTAGAACGGAGGTGTTACTTTTAAAGTTGTTGCAGTCGGGAGCCCGCCCGTAGAACGAAGGTGTTACTTTTAATGTTGTTGAAGTCGGGAGCCCGCCCGTAGATCGGAGGTGTTACTTTTCAGTTGTTGCATTCGGGAGCCCACCCATAGAACGGAGG
>MU718601.1:25966-43348 GCA_026770625.1 Nicotiana glauca
CCCCCCCTCTCACCCCTTCGTCTCTTTCCAAGCTCAGAGACGGACCAGGCGAAACCCTAGCCACCATGTGACTCCACCAACCGTGTAGCTCGAATCCTCTTGGAACTTCTCGAATATTCAATCGAAGATTCGAGCCAAACCTGGACCTACCCCAATCCACTTCAAATTCACACACAACACCCTCTGACCTCCCTCATACCCTAAATACATTTGGTTTGGTTCGAAACTGGCAAGTAACGTTCGAACCCCAGATCGAACGCAAGAACCCTAGAGCTTCCAAGCCATGGATGTCCGAACTAAAGGAAGATTTGGGGTCTAATCGACCTTAGTCGAAGTGTTATCAGTTGAGAACACTCGATTAAGGTCGGTTCGACCTCAAAGTGTTCGAGTCTGAGTTTGAACCTGGGTCATGTAGTTTCTAAGTGCTGAGGTATTTTTTCTTTTCCCCTTTGTTCTATGTTCATATTTATATCTATTTATCTGTTTAGTTTGGTTTTTCAATTTTTGTATATACTGTTCTGTTCTCTCCAACCTGACCTTTTTATTTGGTCGAGTCTTTCTTCTGTTCATAGTCGAGTATATGTTTAGCCATGTAGTCGATTAGAATATGTTTGGTAGAGTAGTTAGTTTCATGGTAGTTCCCTGGTTTTTGTCAAAACCACATAAGTCACATGGATTGTTCTGTTTGATTCTGTTGGTTTGTTAGTAATTGTATATATGTAATCGATTGAACAAGTGTAGTCGATTAGTTTTCTGATTGAAAGGTAGAAGAATCATGATAATAGGCCACTCATGTTCATTCCAATATGATTACCAGCTTGTTTCTTTTTGTGTGTTAAACTTGTGCTGAGATGCCCTGATTGGTACTGCTTCAATCCTAGCTTGCATTATCAACTCCCCGATTGATCATTTGGTTTGAGTTGGTCAGGATTGGTTCCCAATATGACTAATTCATTCCATCTGATTGATACCCCTTTTTTTAAGTTGATTTGGTCTCTTGCTGAGAATCACTTATGTTAATTTGATACTAGGAGTTGGTTTATAGCTGTAGATAGACTAACCAGAAAATCAGTTTTGGGTTTGAACTTATATAGGTTCTAACATCAGATTAATAAGGCTGAGGGTAATACAGTAATTTTTATAGGATTAAGGGGGTAATTTTGGAAATCAGCAGGGTTATAATAAGTTCGAGTTTAAGGGTCTGCCTAGTGGGTCATTAGTTACCCTTAGTTTAATACCAGTGGGGAACCAAACATAATAGCATGGGAATTAAGTTGAATACTATAATACACCCATAAGTCTTGATTGAAACAAGAAGGGACAAGCATGTAAGCATGGGGGCCAATTAACTTGAATCAAGAAGACATTAAGGAGTGGGGAATTAGAGGGGATGGGCATAAGGAGGTCTGGGTAATTCGAGGCAGACTTAGAGGCCTGTTTTTGGCTATAAATAGGCTCATTTAGAACAGGAAAGGGGCTGGATTTTTAACAGAAGAAGTCCAGAGTTTAAGTTTAATTTGGCTGGCCCTTTTTTTTATCCTAAGAAGCTAAGTTCTCAAAGAGTCTAGGCTGAATTTTACACTAAAAGTTCAGTTAGTTTGAGAGTGTTTCAGCCTGAGATTGTCACTTGTTTTTCTGAGTTTGATGTGGTTGATCTGCTACTGTTTCATTGCATTTCTGTTGGAGTCCTGGGTTTTAAAATCTGCCACTGAGTATTACTGGTTGCTGTTGGTTGTTGCTACTGCTGTGTTGCTAAATCGCTGCTGACTATCCTCTCTTTCAATTTTCATTACACATTCAAACTCACACTAATGTAACCTTCGATTGGAATGAAATGAAGTAGTATTCCAAGTTTGTGCTCACGTGAATGTTTGTAGTTACAATCAGCTGAGTATTGTTAATTGTCTAATTTCAGTTCGTGTGGATTATGTTGAACCAGGACTGTTTAATTAGGAGCATCTCTACTGATTTGTACTATTTAAGCTCGTATGGGACTGTCATGGACTGTTTTAACTAGTAGCTATTTAGCAATAACTTTAGTATAGCTATCACTCATCTCAGTTTAGCATTCTTCTGATTAAAGCATTTAAAATCTAAAAAATAGTTTGAAGTTACAAGTATGTGATGGCCACGTCCAGTTTAATTTTGGACTAAAAATGCATCTCGAGCATTTTCGTATTGCACTAATTAATATCACCAAACTTGTCATGAAGATCAACTCTTTCGTCTCATTGAGTTCATTGTTTCAGTGTAAGTATTAATAGTTGTAGGTTGGTAGTTAATGTCAGCAATTTAGCTTAAATCAAGTAGGCACTATCAATTCACCAACCGGAATCAATACTATAGCGAGAATGAGCAACTGTAAGGAATTTTAAGTTTAAGTTGGTTTGCAACATGTTTAGGACCACGCTAATGTGTAATCTCAAATCATGGGCCAGAAACCTTCGAGTTAATGTTAATTGCTAATTGATTTTGGTAGTAAATTCAGCAGCGTGTTGCGATCATTTGATTCACATTTCAATGTAGTGTGAAGATCTGGGTTTACTAGCTTAGTTCCCATGATTGAGGTTTATTTCCTTTAATGCACGGGCCCAGTTCCAGTTCCAATTCCCTTTATGTTTGGGTCTGGGCCAAGGCCTGCAACCAACCATTCTTTTGACGCGGCCTCGAGTGCAATTTTCCTCATGGTTGGTTTTAATCCAGTAATTAATGGACTAGGGTTCTTTCTTTGTTCTTAGAGACATACAAACAAATAGAAAATTATAGTTTCTTTTAGGTTGGCCTTTTTTTTAAAAATAATAAACGAGATGAGCCTCGCCAAATAGAACATACAAATTACGGGGCCCTCACAAATGTATATATATTGAAAGTACTTAGACTTCGGGATGGGCCGTTTAGAGAATTGCACGGCCTTCCTCAAAGTAATAATGCATTAGACTCTTTAGGCGCATATTTTAATAACATTACCTTCCTAAACTCGGGTGTACATTTATGTGACCCAAATCTAAATCTCAACAAAGTCGAAATGTGTCGATAATCACGGGTACATTGATTGTGACGTGGTTCGATATGAATTTCCATGACGTTGTAATTCTTTTAAAAAATAATTAATGAGACGAGCCTCGACAAATAAAAATACTTAAGCTCTGGGGCCCTCTATATGTGTTTGTAAAATTTCTTAAATTTCGGAATGGGCTCTTTAGCAAAATTCCACGGCCTTACCCCAAATAATGATGCGCTAGTTGCTTTAGGCACGCCTTTAAGAATTTACTTTCTTAAACTTGGGTGCACATTTATGTGACCCAAATCAAAATCTCAACGGAGTCGAAATGTGTCGATAGCCACGGGTACATTAATGTGACGTGGTTCGATATACGTTTTCACAACGTTGCAATTCTTTGTTAAAATAATAATAATATTAAAAGCGGTTAAAGGTTAAAATTTGTATAAGTTAAAGCATGTCATAAATCAGATAAATAAGCCAAATATGACAGTTGAGCGACCGTGCTAGAACCACAGAACTCGGGAATGCCTAACACCTTCTCCCAGGTTAACAGAATTCCGTATCTGGATTTCTGGTTCGCGAACTATTAAATAGAGTCAAACCTTTCCTCGATTCGGGATTCAACCGGTGACTTGGGACACCATAAATCTCCCAAGTGGCGACTCTGAATCTCTTAATAAATGAATCCTATTTCGATTGTCCTTTAATTGGAAAAACTCCCTCTACCACGCCCTTCGCGGGGTGCGGTAGCACCAAAAGGAGGTGTGACAACGAGGCTTAGTCTTGTAAGGTTGAGAGCAGCGCTTAGCCCGAGAGAAGAGCAAATAGATAGTGCTAGAATAGAGCAACATTTATGCAAGGAGGGATAATGCTTAGCCTTATGCCAAATGGAGACAGAGCATAGTCTCATGCAACATGCGGGACAGAGCTTAGTCTCATGCAAATGCAAGGTAGAGCTTAGCCTTATTTAACTATGGGGGAAGTGCTTAGCCTCATGCAAGATGGAGACAGGGCTTTGTGTCATGTAAATGGAAAGCATGGCTTTGTGTCATGCAAATATGGAGGCAGGGCTTAGCCTCATGCAAGATTCGGAACAGGGCTTAGTCCCATGCAGATGGAAGGCTGAGCTTAGCCTTATATAGATACGGAGGCAAGGCTTAGCCTTATGCAAGATTGGAGATAGAGCTTAGTCTCATGCAGGATGCTGGATGATCGAGGCCAACCTTGTACCACTACAAAGTAGAGAGAGTGGTCGAAGCAGCTTTTACCCGAGAAGGTCGGGATCAATTTCCACAGGGAGCTAGAAATGGGAATTGAGTTTCTGTCTAAATTAGAGATGCGCAATTGTTCCTAATTGCACTTCTAGTCATAATTGGTTTTGATATTACTTCTCAATTAATACTACTAAGATGCTAAATTAAACTAAGAGTAAAATATTTGAAGGTTGTCTAAATAGTTAAAAGGCACTAGGGAAATCACTTTATCCTATGTAGATACTTGACAAGTTCTCGAGTCTAAGGCTAGGTTGTCATATTTGGGGATTACGATATAACCATTGCACGATACTTCACACTCTATACCTCTCGGTAGTCTGAGTGATTTTGCCCTAATTGGCTTTCTCAAGACCAATTGGGTATGATAATTTGTGCAACCAATTGAGGTTCAAGTCGGGTATTACTTCTCTAGGTTTAACCCTTTAGTTGGGGCAATCAATCTCTCAAATATGCCCTAATTCCTTGTTGGACTAATTTTCCTGGACTTAGGCTCTCTTTCTCAATAAGAGCCCAAGTCAAATAGGCATAAATTAGTATTTGCAACCACTAATCCAACATTAAAACCATAAATTAGTCAAAATATCAAACACCCATAGACATTCAAGCCTTAAAACACAAGACCCATTAAATATCCACATTAGGGTTGAGCCACAACCCTAGATAATGGTTCTAGCTACTCATGATAATAGAAGAAAACAAAGTAATAGATGAAGAAAAACACATAAAATTTAATTACAAGCTAAAACTTAAAGATTTAATGATGAAACTATTGTAAAATTACTCAAAATAGTGCAGCTCTGCTTAAAATTATATCTAATGACCTAAAATTGGAAAAGAAACTATTTATAATAGGCCCAATTTTCTGGACAAAAATACACATGCGGGGGTAGTGCGGACCGCACAAAATCTAGTCCGGCCGCACTAAGGCTCTTGGCTTAAAACTTCTGCTCTCTGAACTTGGCCAATGTGGGCCACACAAAATGCACTGCGGCCACAGTGGCTTCTGTTGCTGTCCGCATAAAAAGGACCGCGGACCGCATTGGTAATGTTTCCTCAAATTAGAAACTCTCTGAACCTCAGCTTTGCGGACCGCACGGAATTGAATGCGGCCGCAATGAAGCCAATGCGGTCCGCATGAAATGCTTTGCGGCCGCATTGCTTGAATGTCTAAAATGAGCACCTCTCTGAACATCCTCTTTGCGGACCGCACAGAATGGAGTGTGGCCGCATTGGTCCGGTTACACTGTGGTTGGATTTGTTCTTGGTACTTGTGCATGTTTCACTCCTTTTTGTGCTGGTTTTGACAAATTATCACATTGTTGACCAAACCCTCCAATCAAGTACAACATGTAAGCCTTTGGGACTATTTTGTACATATTTCTAATCAAAACTCGAGTAAGAAGGAGTGTAAAATTCATCATAATCCCTAGTTATCTACTCCCCCAAACTTAAGCTTTTGCTTATCCTCAAGCAAACAAAATAAGACCCACCCCTTAATAGTAAACCCAAGAAAATTCAGCTAACCTTAAGTGACCTCATCTAGCATCAATTGGGACTACCGATTGCCCTCAATTTACTGAATTCAACCTCTCTACCTCCACCCGTGGCTCCTTCACCGACTCTTTTGAACCCCGAGTCTTTCTTATTTTCTTCGCCTCTCTAAAAAGCTCCTTTAGCGCCTTTCCATGAGAGTCAACAACATCTATGAGCTTCTTTAGTTGTCCAGAATCTCTTTCAGAGTGTCCTCAATGAACTGAGGGACCTGTGGCGGAGGAGCTGCTAACTGGGCTGCCACCATAGTAGGTAGTACAGACAGCTTAGACGTAGTTATCTACATCCAATTGTTGATGCTAGCGAGGGTTTGGCTCAGGCAGTGGGCAGTCAAGGGGTATGCAGTGGAGGAGGGTATCTATGGAGCTGTAGAAGTGGATGGTCCTGGGGCCAGTCTGCTGAGGTGGAAGGGGGTTGAGTATGAGCCATTACCACTGCTGGCTCTTCAGACTGGCCAGTTGAAGTTGTGGCTTTGCCCTTGTAGTGCTTTCATTTAGGGTTGTCATCACCCTATAGGCTATACCAGGAGAACGGTGCCTTCGCTTTCACTTTCATATCAAATTTTTGATTCTCCACATCAAAATCCTCAAGGTACATGGTGAGGAAGTTGGGGAAAGGATAAAGCTCTGTCACCTTCGTTCACCACCCGAGTAATTACCCGGGACATCACATTCCTGATGTTAATCGGGTACCCCGCCATGATCGATGCCACCAATATCGCCCAGTGAATAGGGAGTGAGTTGTCGTGTGTGGTGGGGTCTAGCCTGCTACACACGAATGTTTCCCACCCCTAAGCTTCAAAGTTTAAAGTTCTCCTTAAGATCTTCACTCCCACAGTCAACCAATCTGGGATGGTACCTGGGATTTCCAAGTACTCAGCCAACCAAGGACGAGTAGCCTCACCCAATGCCATCTTCTCCAAATATAATGACTCATCCTCCTCTAGGAAGCCCATGTAATCATTTATTGTCTTGCCATCAAATTTCACCTTCAAGTTCCACACTTTGGTCACTGTGGTGCCCTTTTTGATGTGGGTAACATTTTTGTAGAACTCCTTCACCAAGTTCTCATTGGCATCCTCCACGTGGCCTATGAAAAAATCCCATCCAGCTCTCTCTCTGAACTGCCTCAACACTTTGGGTTTGTGGGGCAAAAGGTCCCGAGTGATGAATTTATGCTCGGGTATATATTTCATCTCGGGCCACCACTCTCTGAACTTGTGATAGGCAACTCACTCACAAACCGGTCCTGCCATGCTACCGAATTTCTGGTCCTCTCTATCCGTCCTACTTGGGGCTCACCTCCTTCTACTTCTTCCCTTTCTTCTATGGGCCTCTCCCCGGACAATAAAGTTGTAGGAGAGGTTGAATATTCATTGCCACTGCCTATAGCTGAGCCCTCAGACGACTCAGAAGATACGCACACTAATGTTTGGGCAGTGGGAGAGACTGGAGGTGTATCCCTCAACATGTTTCTCTCCGGACAGTCAGGAACATACTCTGGCACGGACTCTGATGATACCTTATGGGAAGGCTCATATTCACTCCCCGATTGATCAATGGCTCTGTCAGCAGCATTTATGAGCTTCCTGGTGTTTTGATGTTTTATCGGGCTTGTGGGGTAAATTTGATCATACCTTTTCCTCTACCCCGGGAGGACTCTCCTCTTCCTGATTGTTTTCCATCTTTGCCTCGTGACTTCACCATTGTCTGTAAAGAAAATTTAGTTGAGCCTTGTTAGTATAAGTAGAATCAATTAGATTTAGAATTGCAGAAAAATTGTTGCTATCAATCAAAAGTTGCAGAATGTGGATGGCACAAAATGCAATGCGGTCTGCATTGAGGCACCGCAGGCCGCACAAAGACCATAGTGGCCACGGTCCTCAAGTATTAGATTTTAGAACTTATTCCAACGCAGTCTGCAAAAAATAGTATTGCGGACCGCATAGAGGCACCGCAAACTGCACAAAATCCACTGCGGTCCGTGGTGAGTGCCCAGCAGCAACACCACCTAGGGTTTAAGTTTATCATATTTTTAGTCCAAATTTTCACCTATTAATGATTCCCTAGGTGTTGCATCAGTGTTGTAACTGATTATTCCTAATTAAAATACAATTAACTAACCTATGCTACTTAATTAAAAGAAAAAAATGGGATGAAAAGGAGAAAAACTAAGAGAAAATGCAAGTCAAAAGAAAATAGCAAAATTAAATAACTACTAAGGAATTAGAATTACCAGAAATGAGATGTACTGATGATTAATCGAGACTAAACAGTTGAATTTGTGCAATTTAGAGTGATGAACAGTAATTTTTAGGCTACTGAGAGCAAAAAGATCAAAAAGTTCAAATGGAGGGCCTCAGGTCCTATTTATAGAAAAAGGGCCTGGGGCCCATCTCACCTACCCACCGCGGACCGCACAAAATGGCACCATGGTCCGCGGTGCTTAGAAAGATGAAGCACTGGGAGGTTGGCCACTGCAGACAGCAAAAAATCTAGTGTGGCCGCAGTGGTCCACCGCGGACTTCACAAAATGCAATGCGGCCACGGTGGAGAACTTCAGAGAGTCCTCACTTTTGACAAATCACTCTGCAGTCCGCAATGATTTTTTGCCCCCGCAAAAAGGCTTTTTCGGCCGCACAAAATGAAGTGCGGTCCGCATTGCAAACTTTAGAGAGTGATCATTTTTCAACTTGGTCCTGCACTGCATCAACACAATACTACAGCATCTCACAACCAGTCAGTCCGAAAATAAGTTCTATACTACAAAGAGAATCAAAGAAAAACAAAAAGAAAGACACATGGGTTGCCTCCCAAGAAGCGCCTGATTTAACATCGCAGCACGATGCAGGTTACCATCAAATCACTTTAGATGAAGAAGTGCCACCACGTGGCTATCATCAATCTTGCCCAGGTAGTGCTTGACCCTGTGCCCATTAATGCTGAAAAATTTTCCATTTTTGTTCATAAAATCAAGTGCACCAAACGGAGTCACAAACACCACTTCAAAAGGTCCACTCCATTTTCAATTAAGCTTTCCCAAAAACAAACGTAACCAAGTATTGAACAAGAGAACCAAATCACCCACTTTGAACTCCTTGCCACGAGCATATTTATCATGAAGCTACTTTATCTTGTCCTTGTACAAGGACAAACTGGAGTAGGCATGGAATCGGAATTCATCAAGTTCATTAAGCTACTCCAGACGAAGATTTGCTGCCACATCCCATTCAAGATTCAGCTTCCTCAAAGCCCACATTGCCTTGTGCTCTAACTTAACCGGCAGATGGCAAGATTTTCTAAACACCAACTGATACGGAGACATACCAATCAAAGTCTTGTAAGTAGTCCTATAAGCCCATAGAGCATCGTCCAACTTCTTTCACCAATTGGTCCGATTTGCATTGACTGTCTTTGACAATATACTCTTGATTTCCCTGTTTAAGACTTCAATTTGGCCACTCGCTTGAGGATGATAAGGAGTAGAAACTTTGTGGTTGACACCATACTTTGCAAGCAAAGTGTCAAAAGCTCTATTACAAAAATGAGATCCCCCATCACTTATGATTGCACGAGGAGTGCCAAACCTTGTAAAAATGCTCTTCTTGAGAAATGCAACAACACTCCGAGCGTCATTGTTGGGTAAAGCCACGGCTTTAACCCACTTTGAAACATAGTCAACTGCCTCAAGAATGTATGTTTTACCACATGAGCTAACAATGGGCCCATAAAATCAATGCCCCATACATCAAAAATATCAACTTCAAGGATGGTATTGAGAGGCATCTCATCTTTCTTCAAAATTCCACCCGCTCTTTGACATTCGTCACACCTCTTTACAAGTTCACTTGCATCTTTGTACAAAGTTGGCCAATAAAACCCACAACTAAGATCTTTGGAAGCCGTCCTCCCCCCTCCAAGATGTCCACCATAGGGAGAGGAATGGCAAGCCTCTAAGATACTTAAATGCTCCTCCTCCAGGACACACCTTCAGATCATACAATCTGTGCAAATGTTGAACAAGTATGGCTCGTCCTAATAAAAATCCAAACTATTCCATTTGAGCTTCTTTCTTTGGTTAGAAGAGAACTTACACGGGATTATACCAGTCACAAGGAAATTAGCAACGTCTGCAAACCATGGCATACCATTCACCGACACTGAAAGAGTTGTTCGTCGGGAAATGAATCATTGATCTCTAGGCCATCACGAGGCCTCCCCTCCTATTCCAAGCGGGACAAGTGGTCCGCCACTTGGTTTTTACTGCCTTTCCGGTCCATAATCTCCAAATCAAACTCTTGAAGTAACAAGACCCATCGCATCAGTCTAGCTTTGGAATACTTCTTCGTTATCAAGTATCGGAGTGCGACATGATCGGTATGGACTATGACCTTGGCACCCATAAGATACGGCTGAAATTTCTCCATTGCGAACACAATAGCCAAAAGTTCTTTCTCAGTCAATGTGTAGTTCACTTGAGCATCATTAATCGTCTTGCTCGCATAGTACTTCAGATGAAACATTTTGTTTACTCTTTGACCCAAAACTGCCCCAACCGTAACATCGCTCGCATCATATATGAGCTCAAAAGGCAAGCTCCAATTAGGTGCGATAATAATAGTAGTGGTGGTCAACTTGTGCTTGAGAAGTTCAAAAGCTTGCATACATCTCTCATCAAACACAAACTTGGCATATTATTCCAATAACTTGCATAAGGGATTCACTAGCTTCGAAAAATCTTTGATAAATCTTCGGTAAAACCCTATATGCCCAAGAAAACTTTCAACTCCCTTGACAGAGGTAGGGGGAGGGAGCCTTAAAATAACATGAATTTTTGTTTTGTCTACCTCTATACCATGCTTTGAAATTTTATGTCCAAGAACTATGCCCTCTTCCACCATGAAGTGGCATTTCTACCAATTAAGAACAAGATTGGTTTCTTCACAACGGGCCAACACTCTATCAAGATTTTTGAAGCATTCCTCAAATGAATCACCTACAACACTAAAGTTGTCCATGAACACCTCCAAGATATCTTCCACCATATCGGTGAAAATGGCCATCATACACTACTGAAATGTAGCCGGTGCATTACACAACCCAAAAGGCATAAGAGAAAAGGCAAAGGTGCCATATGGACAAGTGAATGTGGTCTTCTCCTGATCTTCCAGAGCAATCAAGATTTGGTTGTACCTAGAATACCCATCCAAGAAATAGTAGAAGGCACACCCAGCTAATCGATCTAACATCTAATCAAGAAAAGGCACCATGCTCAAAATCATCAACTAAGCGCAATTGATATCTAGTACCACCAGTGAATCACCATACTCACTGAGAAGTACACAATACGATGCCCTACCAGTAAACCTGACTATTGTACCACCCGGCTACCCAGAAAGGGAAAATACCTCAAAGAAGACAGCCGATTTGCAAGTTCCACAAGTGCCATCCCAACGATATGCTATGGTCTCATCAATCACAGTGGGACCAAGATACATGAATAAAATAATGATAACCACCTCTTTTACAGCTCACATCGACAATGACTTCACGAGCACTTAGTTGCCAATAACATAATCCACCTGACACGGTCACAAACCTTCAGTCCAAGCATATCACATAGGAGCAATCCAATAATTACATCTATATATGCTAAATGAAATAAGATTCTCATGCTTCTGGACTGGCATAAATAACACTCTATATCGTAGGCATGAGCAAACTATGTTGTCACCGCTCAAACCATCACATTAAAGCAGAATTAGTAATTAACCAATTTGTTCTAGAATTTAGCATCTTGGAAATCTCAAGTATAGTCCGGATAGTTCTTAACCAAGTTACGAATACGAGAAACACTATACCTTTAAGTTCAATATCCCACTCTAGGCATATCATAGCCTACGCATCTTCCGAGTATGAATATTGGCTCGGTGCTTGCACACAGATTCAAACCTCATATATATTCGCGCTCAAAACGCATAGTTAGCACCATCAATTAGCTCGACTAGTGCATCCAAAGAATTTAGATAAAACACTCACCTCAAACATGCCACAATCCCGAAATAGTATATATTTTTTTTAGAATTCCCCGTCTCCATATTCATAGATCACATAAATCACCGTAACTGATCATAACCTCAGCGCTCAATGACTGAAACATCCCTCAAGTATTATCATTTCATGATAATTATTTTCAAAAATTTTCTACAATACATAGCAAGATCAAAATATTGGTAGTCGATCAACCAAGTGGGTATTGTAACACGAATGGACATTTGTTAGTTAGGATATAGTGCGCACCTTCTCAGGTCCTACCGAGCAGTTATAACATTCATATAAATATCTGAAACTAACTATTCCATCCAGAATTTGTGACCTTCCCTTTAAGAATGAACTGCCACCTTGCACATGAAAATATTAAGCATGTACCATACACCACGTCTATCATGCCTTCTTGTTGCAAACACTGAATCTCATTAGAATTTCTGGGCGAAAGTAAAATTTCATTCAGGCCAGTTAGAAATCTTCTATTTGCTCCCATCTAGAAGGAGGTCACAATAAACAATATAAATCTGAAGCTTATGGCAAAATCGACACTGGAGTTGTGGTCAAAGCTGTCTTGAGCTTCTGAAAGCTCTTCTCACACTCGTCCGACCATACAAATGGTGCACCCTTCTGAGTCAACTTGGTCAAGGGCGATGCGATAGATGAAAAATCCCTCACAACTGGGATAGAATCAATACTATAAGTCTCAGCTCCAACATCTCGTACAAAAGCTAGATATGACAGACAACCCTTCCCAACCATACGCTGGGTTTTCAAGAAAGAAATTACTCTGCTAGGAAAATAATCAGTCACACCACGCCACTCGATCTGCGGTACACCCCGCATAGCCAAAGTAACTGTCTTAGCATGACAGCCTAGAATAGCATGACACGGAGATAACCGATCCGTGCCCAATATAACATCTAAGTCCACCATGCTCAATAGCAATAGTTCAACTCAGGTTTCCAGGCCCTCAATAATCACAAAACATGATCGATACACATGATCCACAACAACAGTATCGCCCACCGGGGTAGATACATGAACAGATAAAGAAAGAAGCTCCCGGGGCGTACCCAAATAATGAGAAAAATATGAGGACACATAAGAAGAGGTGGAACCAGGATAGAATAATATAGAGGCATCTCTGTGGCAGACTGGAACAATACCTGTAATGATAGCATCTGAAGAAATAACATCTGTCCTGCCTGGAATAGCATAGAAACGGGCCTAGCCACTGCCTGATCTACCTTAATCTCCGTAAGCCATAACTGACTCACCAACATGCCTCAAACTAGAACCAATGTAGCACCTAACCGTGCAATCAACTTACTTAATAGCAAGCTCCCCAACTTGGCTCAAAGCCATAGATCAAAACACGCTCAATAAATCATAACGCATATACTCGATTACTGCCGTAATACCATAGTGAGATTAAACTCACTCCTTCATAAGCTTGTGGAAACATAAATCATCTGGAATTTTTAACTCTTCTGCAATTCTTGCATTCACTCACACAACAGTCAAGCCCACTCTCTAGGCGACCAAATTTAGATTTGAACGCACATTCTTCGCTTGTAAATGAGATCTTCTAATAGACAACATAAGGATCATACCACCTTAGAACACTCCATAGGAGATAACCCACCTGCTTTACCTCCAATTAACATTTTGTATACCTTTCACTGTCATACACATTACACAGTCACTTAATCTTCATGAGTCTAAACTCATACCGTAACATGAAATTTACTTCACTCCAAATACGAGACATGAAAACATTCTTCACGCGCCCATAACTCGGGGCTACACATCCAATCACAATGAAAATCAAACACTTAATAGTTCATCTATCATCCTGCAGCCCTTCCTCGTCACTTCCAAGTCATATAGATACATCGCGCAGTACTAACATACTCATCACGTAGTTATCCAACCATCATTCCCACTAATAGGGACAATACCGAACATATAAGTTCAAAACACTTGCTCACATAATCAGCACCTCGGTGCTCAAGCCATAGTTAAAGATCCGACCTCAAGTCCTCCAGACTGGCCTAACATCAAACTCACAGAGATCACGTCTCACCCTTCAATCGGGAAATTTCAAGTCATCAAGGCACATTTAATATTGAGCGCTCGTTCGCGCATACCAACACGTGGAAGGAATTGTAAGAGTTACTTTTCAAGCTAAATCAAAAAGGTACGATAAGAATTCAAGAATATGAAGTTTTTCCTAAAGATTCTGTAGCCTCTCGAGGATAAATACAGAAGTCTCCGTACCGATCCGTGAGACTCTACTAAACCTGCTCATGACTAGCGAGGCCGAGTAACCTAGGCTCTGATGCCAACTTGTCACGACCCAAATCCTGAACCTGGTCGTGATGGCGCCTCTCGTGAAGACAAGGCCAGCCAGTTAACCCAATTCATCCTTTTAAAACAATTATTTAACACAATTATCGAACCACATGGTTTAAGAATACCAAATAGTAAAAAAATATAGATAAAGATACGGAAATCCAACCCAACACAGCCCTAACCGGGGTGTCACAAGTCATGAGAAACTAACGAATCCTGACACAGGTCTACTAAATATGAAATCCGATACAATAGTTTGAATAACATAGAAATAATAATATAAAGGGGTCACGGGGGCAGCGGACGCCAACAGCTACCTCGTAGTCTCCAAAACACCGTCTGGACTGGAAGGATTAGCTCTCAGGAGTGGAAACCTGCTATGCCTGAATGTGCACACACGGTGCAGGGAGTAATGTAAGTACTCCGACCCAGTGAGTAATAAATATAAATAATGGCTGAAAGCAAGAAAACACATCAAGGCACACAACATTCTACACATAAGCAGTGAAATCACTTAAAATCAATAAATCAATGAAGTATCAAGTGAAATCTCCTTCAAAACCAGTAAACAGGTAATTTGGCAGTAAATAACCAGTAGAAATCTGCCCCTCGGGCTCAATAGCAAAATAACAAGTAGAAATCTGCCCCACGGGCACAGTATTAGTAACTCAGAACAGTATCAGCCCCTTGGGCTCAGTATCAATTACTCAGTATAGTATCAGCCCCTCGGGCTCACTCTCAAAACAATATCATATAGTTACCGCTGCGGCATGTAGCCCGATCCATTTATTGTCAACGGCGCTCATTGGGGGTGTGTAGACTCCGGGAGGGGCTCCTACAGCCCAAACGCTATATTGATGTGGCGTGCAGCCCGATCCATATATATACACACATTTGCTGCTGCGTGCAGCCCAATCCATATAAGTAATGGCTGCGGCGCGCATCCCCATCCAATATATATATAATATCCATTTGATGCGGCGTGCAGCCCAATCCATATCATATAAAATATACTTTGTTGCGGCGCGCAGCCCGATCCTAAAGTATCCTCACAACTGACCCTGCGCCATGCTCAGTCCAGAAACCACATAAGCCCTTCGGGCATTTGTAAAACAGTGGTTCTCAGCCCAACATATCATTTAAAAATATCATTTAAGTTTCAAATCTGTATAAAAGTGGCTGAGTTTGTAAAACCATAAATATCAACAGGACTGAGTTTAATATAAGTCAAAACAGTGAGGAAATAGTGATAAAAATCCCCGAAAGGTTCAAATAATTGGCACGAAGCCCAAATGTGGCAATTAGCCCAAATCATGATGATAACAAATCAATCTCAGTTAAATATGCAGCAAAATTATCAATCGGGATGGACCAACTCACAATCCCCAACTCATTATCTAGCGCGTGTTTCACCTCAATATAGCACTACGATGTGCAAATCCAGGGTTTCAAACCTTCAGGACATCATTTAACATCATTACTCACCTCGAACCGGCTATTTCTTTAGCTCGTGTGCCCTTCGAATTGGCTTCCACGAGCGTCGAATCTATCCAAAATCAGAACGAATACGTCATAATATATTATGGGAACAAAGCCCAATCAAAATAATCAAAAAAATACCAAATTTCTCGAAATTAGTGAAAACCTGAGCCCCGAGCCCACTTCTCGAAATTCATAAATTTTTACATCAACGGGTTCCTTATCTCCCCACAAGTCTAACCATACCAAAATTATCCAAATCCCATCACATTTCGATCCTCAAATCCATAATTTTATCCAAGAAGGTTTTCTAAACTTTTCCAACAAAATTCACGGATTAAACACCAAAACTAGTAATAGATTCAAGTTATCCAACCAAAATTGAGTTAAGAACACTTACCCCGTTGTTCTCTCCAAAAATCTCTCGAAAAATCGCCTTATCCGAGCTCCAAATCGTCAAAATTGGGAATGGGAACGAAGTCCCATTTTCAGAACTTAACATTCTGCCCAGGCCATTTGTTCACTACGATCGCGGGAAGTGAGCTGCGATCGTGAAGAAGAAAAATGAAGGGCCCTGAATTTGGCCTATGTGATCGCGACATAGCTCCAAGCGATCGTGGAAGAGAAATAATTTAACTCTTCACGATCGTGACACCTACAATGCGATCGTGTAGGAGGAAAATACAGTGCTTCGCGATCGTGAAGCAAGCCATGCGATCGCGATGAAGAAATTTTTCCCCCTCCAGAATTACTTTATGCGATTCCGAATGGAAGGATATGATCGCATAGAAGGATATTAGATACCAGCAGTTTAGCGATTCAACAAGTTCCCAAAATGACCCGTTGGGCATCCGAAACACACCCAAGGCCCCCGAGACCTCAACCAAAATACCATCATATCCTAAAACCTCATTAAAACTTGTTCCAATCATCAAAACACCTCAAACAACACCAAAACCATCAAATTACATCGAATTCAAGCCTAAGTTCTTCTAAAACTTCCAAAATACGCATTCGATCAAAAACCCAACCAAACTACGTCCGAATGACCTGAAATTTTGCACACATATCCGAAATCACCTAAACAAAGCTATAACAACTCTCGGAATTCCATTCCAACCCTCACATCAAAATCTCACCTATCAACCGAAAATCGCCAAAATACTAACTTTGCCAATTCAAGCCTAATTCTACACCGAACCTCCAAAATCACTTCTAGTCACACTCCTAAGTCACAAATCACCTCCCGGAGCTAACAGAACCATCGGAATTCACATCCAAGCCCTCTAACTCATAAGTCAATGTCCGATTGACTTTTCCAACTTAAGTCTTCTTAAAAGAGACTAAGTGTCTCATTTCTTATCAAAACCACTCCAAATCAACTCTATTACACAAGATACGGATAATGAAGCATAAAGAAGCTAAAAATGCAGAAAAAAGAGCGGTAACTCATGAGACGATGGGACGGGTCGTCACAAGTATGCTAGGCCAGACTATTTGTTTGCCTTATTATGAAGTTGATATTTTCTGAGTACTTTCTCTGATTTGTTTTCATATTTACTTTGGGACTATGGAATATATTTCGGGAGATCCCCCTGTATATATATATATATATATATATATATATATATATATATATATATATATATATATATATATATATATATATATA